>JAWWMW010001173.1:0-11493 GCA_035048345.1 Echeveria elegans
ATTTAAAAAATTAGAAATATATAGCATTCAAAAATTTCAATTATAAGAATAAAATTATAGAGAGAAACGTTGGAAATTTTTATTAAAATTGAATTAAAATATAAAGAAAATTTCCGTCGGGGCGACGGATTCGGCACTTGTAAATAGATATATAGTTAAAGCAATGTATACGCGGGTGTTGCACTGCAAAAAGACGACTTGTCACGTGATGGACCATCGCATTAGCTTCCCATCGGACCATCCTCATCAACACATCCGTGAATTTAACAACAAAACACACACACACACATATTGTTCCCCAATCCCCATCTTTAAACAAAGAAACAAAGCTTAAACAAAAAAACACGGCATGTCTGAACATATGAACATGTCACACTCTCTGTCCCTCTTCCTCAATCCCCCATCTTTGACTTTTACCAACTCCTCACCATCTCCTTCATCCGCATCCTCTAGCCTCACACAGCAGATGAATAAGACCCCGTTCAAAACTCGACGCCCAATTTTCTCACTTTAGCATTTATTACTATTTACTACTACTACAACAACACAGAAACGTCTGTTTTCTTTAATTTGGGGTTTTCATGTTTTACCGCAAACGACTCTCTGCTACTAATTGCTTGCTACTCTCAACGGACATGCGATTTGCATTTGCTGCTGCTTGATTTCATATGAGATTAAGATGAAAGGTGATGTTCTTACTATTAGTAACAGTAGCAAAAGAATGGTGCTCAAATCGCGCCTCAAGTGGGTTGGATTGCTTGGATTGGTCCTCTCCATCCTCTCCCTCTTCACTCACTTCCTTCTCGCTAGATATACTCTCGATGGCAGCATCTCTCAGTTTCAGTCATCATCTTCTTTAACTATCTTATCTTGGCGACCCATCTTTGACCACCCACTTCTTCCCAGCACTGTAAGTTGTTTGAATTTCGATTCAATCTCAAATCTGACATTTTATGCTTTCTGGCTTCTTGTTTTATTAGTATTGTTTGATAGATCCACTCCATTGCATGCTTGCTTATTGCTTTAGATCTGAAAGTGAGGTTAGTATTAGATTTTTTGTTGTTGTTGATAAACTGGCCCCATGGATTAATCATAAAGTGTTGGGTATGTTGTGGACCAAGTTAATTGATATAACAGATGGGCAGTCAGGTTGTGTATGATTTGGTTTCCCATTTGTTTTTGTGTGATGCAGAGTCCACTCTACAGAAGGTTGTGGGGTTCTGTTAGGCATCTTGAATCACTACACCCGCATGCTAACCCCAGAGGATACTTTGCTAGTAAGTCTTCCTCCTGCTTCTTTTGTGTGTGTCTGTGTTTTATCATACTGTTTTAGTGCCCCTGCATTGTGTGTTATGTGACTCTGGAATTAACTTCATTTTTTGCTACTTTTTTCCTCTTTTTGTTGGGGCCTGTTTCAAGTGATCTCATTTCTATTGAATATTTACTTTGGCAGTGCCTCCTTCAAAGTTAAAATTTTAAACATTCATCAGGATACTGCTTGTTTTACCCTAAGCAGTCTGGAGTTAGTCAAACAAAATCAACTTTTGCAGTTTGCGATATGAATGAAACTGAAATCTAGTTGGAGTTAATTGTACTAGAATTATAGCGCCAAGGTCAAGGGCTGATTGCCTGTTCATTTGGTGGTTGCTGTTATTTCGTAGTCAAGTATGTAGTTAAGCAGTTCCCATATATTGATGATGGATTTACATGTAACAGCTCCTAAAGTTCCATCAAATGGTTACATCTTCGTTAGAATACAAGGGGGTTTTCATGAAATCAGAAATGCGGTAAGTTCAACCTGAGAAATTATTTTAAATTAGGCAGGATAGACAAATATTGACAGCTTACGGACTCACTTTTTCCAGATCTGTGATGCTGTTGTTGTTGCTCGACTTCTCAATGCCACCTTAGTTATACCGGAGTTGCAGTCAACTACAAGTAGCAAAGGGATTAGGTAAATATCGTTCAAAATAGAAAGTTGAAATTTTGGCTGCAGTGCCCTAATTAGTGTTTCCAATAGCTCCCAGTTCAAGAGTTTTGCTTACCTATACAACGAGGACCAGTTTATGGTAGCCCTGTCAGAGCATGTGAAGGTTGAGAAAACACTTCCAAAGCGTCTGAAAGGAGCAAGACGGAAAAGAGCCATTCCATCATTCAAAGTTTCTTTTTCGGCTTCCCCGTACTTTTACCTGCACAATGTTCTTCCAGTTTTAACAAAGCATTCCGTCGTTGAGCTTGTCATCTCTGAAGGTGGATGCTTGCAGGTCAGTTTTATTTTGAACACCATTGACTATTAAGCATCCTTCACCATGCTCAAAAAAATTTGCCATCTATATCTCACTTCAGTTCAATCTCTCATCAAACCATGATTCGTGATCAATTTGATCATGGACATCCTCACCATGATTAACATCATCATTTTCTCTTCAAACCCATTAATTTAAAAACAAAATTGTTCAGAAATGTATGTCTATTTGTATATTAAAAAGAATTAAGTTGAATGATAACTTTTCTTAAAAATGAAAATTTGTTATTTTTAAGATACAATCATTACAGTAGTTAGATATGTTCTGACACAGTACGCGTGCCATTTTTCGATTGGTCAGAATATCATGGTGAATTCTCAATCTTAATATGTGATTATTTTTTTTGTTGAAGAAAAACATACATTGATAAAAAAATAATTATGCAAATATCATGATGGTGATGCATGATTTTTTTGATCATCTCTTATCATTCTTATTATGAGAATTGGATTTTAAATTATGCATTCATGGAGCATCAACTTCTTGGTGGTCGTTTACAATTTAACAATAGTACCAGAATTGGCAGCTTAATTTTCTCATGTTTTGCTTTCTAAGGCTCCGTTTGGTTGCGGGAAAAAAGTGAGGAAAAGAAAATTTAAAGAAAAATGATTTTCCCATGGGAAAGTTGTAAAGAAAATTTGATCTCATTTTGCCTATTTTTTCTTTTTTTTTTCCTTACACCCATACACACATTTCATTTTTCACTCAAATCTTTCCTCTCTTTTTTCCCCGCAACCAAACGGGGCGTAAAGGAATTGTTTGTTTGTATTGTTGTTATTTGGTTTGCCTTTAAGCTCCGTTTGTTGGCTTAGTTTATGATAGCACAAGTATCATCTCCTTTTAGAATCAACAACAGTTGTAAGTTTTACTGAGTTCACCAGCTTATGGACTGAGTTTTGGCGTGCCATGAACTTTTATCTGTAGTCTATTTTCCTGTTGAAACCACTGTACATGGGAGTGATTGGCCTTCTGAAACTGATGCTTTATATGTCTCCAAGTTGTAGTTTCTTGTTCCGACTATGCATTTTACGAAATGTAAGTGTTGCTACATATATTCGTTACATGTTGGATTGATTCAATTGAGTCTTCCTCCGCCTCAGGCCATCCTTCCTCCGAATCTCGAAGAACTTCAGAGACTACGGTGTAGGGTGGCGTTTCATGCCCTGAGGTTCAGGGACGAGATTCAGGAACTCGCCAATAGAATCCTGTATAGGTTTACGCAAAAATGTTTCTTAATTACTTTGTTAGTTTGCAGGCATACTATGATCCATGTTTACTAAAATTCATTTTATTTCACAGACTGCAGGCTCCTCGGCAACCTTTTATAGCATACGACCCTGGAATGACAAGAGATGCTTTGGCGCATCATGGTTGTGCTGAACTCTTTCAGGTATGGATGCACTTCTGATGGAAGCTATTCATTTTCTTAGTTCTTTGTCAACCTCTATGAATCCTTTTTGTAATTATCATATTTAAGGATGTGCACACTGAACTGATTCAACACCGTCGCGCTTGGATGCTGAAGCGCCGGATTATAAAGGGAAAGCTTTTTGTGAACTCAGCTGAGCAACGTCGTAATGGCTCTTGCCCGCTTATGCCAGAAGAGGTATTCAGAGTTAGACAAACAGAGCATATTGTACGGAGAATCAATATTTTTTTTGAAATTTATATATTGCTCAGGTTGGAATACTCCTTCGTGCATATGGATATTCATGGGACACAATAATATATGTCTCTGGCGGTGAAGTTTTTGGAGGACAGAGAACACTACTGCCGCTTCATGCAATGTTTGAAAATGTTGTTGACAGAACATCTCTGAGCACACACTGGGAGCTTAATAGAATTTATGGTCGTGAAACCAACCTTGTACCTAGTCCACCTAAATCCCCACCGTCATATAAGGAAGACATAAAGGTAGATCCATGGACAACTGGACCACGACCACGGCCACTGCCTCCACCTCCTGCGCGCCCGAAGTCATACAACATTGAAGGCTGGTGGGGCTGGGTTGCAGAAAGTGATAATGAGCCAGAAGCAAGTGTCGAGGAGTTGCGAACCAATGCACACAAATTATTGTGGGAAGCAATTGACTATATAGTATGTGTTGAGTCAGATGCTTTTATTCCTGGATTCGACCGTGATGGAAAAGGTCATCCCAATTTCGCAAGTCTTGTAATGGGTCATCGATTATATCAATCAGCTGCTTCAAAAACATTTCGGCCAGACAGGTGCATATTTTCTCCCATCCATATGTTCAATTCATACGTGTTATTGCCTATATGTGCAATGTCAATGTCGGGGAACGATGATGTCATTTTCTCATGTTGCAGAAAAGAACTCGTGAAACTGTTGGATGAGAACCAGGACCATATGTACGAAGCTAATCGAACTTGGCTCGTATCTGTAAGAAGACAAATGAGAAAAGGCCTACTCGATGGACTTACAGAAGCATCCACAAAATCAAAACCATTAACGTTTCTATCACATCCAGTTCCAGAATGTTCGTGCTTGAGGTCTAATGTCACTATCAGTACCTACACAAGTCAATCACACTCACAACTGCAGTCCATACTCGGAACTATGCAGCAGTGTCCTGCATGGATGAACAACGGTGACTCTGTCTCGAAGTTCAGAGACAAAGAAGCAGAAGAAGATCTTGATGAGCCAGATTACACTTCATCTGGCTTATTCTTTAGGCCCGGTGGCAGTAGAGAAAATGAATCTGTGAGTGTAGACGTAACTAGTAAAGAAGAAATTCAAACTGAAGATCAAGAAGAGCAAGAAGGTGGTGAAAGATGACACTGATCATATAACAAGAATGAAGTCTGTAAAAAAAAGTACTGGCTGTTGGAAGCACAAAAGAAGTGACGCACAACTAATATATTTCAAGCTCCAAAAACGAAGGTCAGGAAAAAAGAGAGTCATATGTGTTCGGTGTGGTTCCAACTAAAGACCTAGTTTAGTCCTCTAACCATGGTATAGCCCTTGTGCTTAGTTTTGTTCAGTAAAGTTGGTATAATTGATTGATTTTGATAATATACAAGCATATCTTCAGTAGCAATGTTGTATCCTGCATTTTAATAATTCAAATTCGCTTAAGCTTAAGCACTACCTCTCTTTAGATGCATGAACTCAAAAAAGTAAAGCCACAATTTCGTTGTTACTAAACATGGTGTGATATCACTGGTATGGAATATGGGATACAGCAAATAATTATACATTCTCACTATGTGCGTGCCTGTGTCTATTATGGCTTTGCAGATGAATTGGAAGCAGGAGGGATGCCTGGGAAGCCGGGTGGGAAAGGGAATGGAGGAAGAAGCGAAGGCGGTGGAGGTGGTGGGGGTGAGGCAAATGCTGGAATTCCTGGAATAGTAGGAACACCCGGAAGATTAGGAATTCCAGGAAGTGGTGGAAATATACTAGCAGGTGGCGGTGGAGTCAAGCCTGGGATTGGCGGGAGGATACCTGATGGAGGAGGAGTCAAACCGGGTATTGGCGGGAAGATACCTGATGGTGGAGGAGTCAAACCAGGTACTGGTGGGAAGATACCTGATGGAGGAGTCAAACCGGGTATTGGCGGGAAGATACCTGATGGTGGAGGAGTCAAACCAGGTACTGGTGGGAAGATACTCGGAGGAGGTAGAAGTGGATTTGGTGGAATAACTGGTGGTTGAAATGGATTTGGAGGAAACGGAAAAAAGAGCGACTGTGGAAGAAGTTGTTGAGTTTGCTCCGCATGCTGACTGCTTATCGTATATATCGCGGAAGTGACTTCTTCATCAGTACGAGCTCGCAAGTTTCTCTTCTTGCTGCAGCGGCTGGACTGCTTTAGAGGACTGAACGTCAAAACACCAGCTGAGAAAATGCGCGGTGCTCCTTTATGTTTTCTCGAGTTTAGATGGACTAGAGTTGTGCTGATGGTAGATGCCACTGCACAATTTGGATCTGAGCTGCTACTCATCAGCTTCACTGAGCATGCTTTGAAACTTTTAAAATGCTTGCTGGCCGAGGCTGGAAAATGGACTTGGAAATCTCCGTGTTTGTCAGTTTTAGCTTCCTTCCGAAACACATGTTTCGAGCTAATCCCATCTCCGCATCCCAATACAACAGACGCTTCTGTTTACGACAGCAGGGATATCATTGTTATCGACTCAGCATTGAGTATCAACGAACACCGAAAGAAAGATTACAGAAGTTTCAGAAAGCAAAAAAAAAAAAAAAAAAAATCACCTGAGACAAAGTCGCTAGCCTTGCGAACCGTTCCAATGATGAGAGTAGATGGAATCTGTTCTGACAGGCCTCCGAGAGTCAGACAGCAGAGAGCCACCAGAATCACGCTGTGGATGACGCGGTTTTCCATTTTCAAATCTCTTATCAGACTGACACTGATGCTGAGCTCGATAGATAAGTAGCAAATTTAAAGGCAGCCTATTTATAAAACTAAGGTTGTCTGAAAGCAGACTAACAACAGTTTGGTTACAGCTGATGCAATTAATTGATCAACTTATATTCCCAACTATGCAACGCACTTGCTTCTACAAAAAATGCGCAATGTGTGACACCTGCGTGCCGGAGGGAAACTAGTGAACTACATACAACAAAAAGGGCCAAAGCCGGAAACGTCGGCAAATGAGTCTGAAGATAAGCTGTGGTTGGGCTCCAGTTTAGTCACGAGACGTGTATATGTAGTAAGGTGGCAACAAAATTCAATTGTCGCATCGCCCCACATGACTGATGACTCTTAACTCTACTGCACTAGTGCATATTTTCATATAGCTAGACAAAATCAAGATCGGTTTGTTTTTTTTATTCATCCGATTTTCGAATCACATTATATGTTTGTCGAGCATTGTATCACATTGTACCACGGTGAGTGGCACCGGTCGGATACTCTGAACGTGACATAATTATATGTAGTTGACTTTCAAAATGAAGGAAAAGGTTCGACATGTAATATTTAGAGGATGGGAAGACAGAATGTGTATATAGTCGGATTCAAATTTCTCAAAGAGGTCTAAGTGTAAATAATTTGATTAACTTAGAATTAAATTATATATTTATGCTATCAGTTACAACCACGACCACGTTCCTATTTCAGACATTATGTTCTACAAATACATTCATAATTAGACCTAACTAATTACCATCAAAATGTAAAATAATGTGGAAAAAGTGGATGCGTTATAAATGCTTTGTAAATGAATACATCAGATTCATGAATTATGTACATCAAACAGGGGACATGAATTTCATGTCTCATCTCTTTCTGATTAACATGATGTTGTCTCTTCAACCATATTTTTTTTACAATCAAAATGAGAAGAATACTCATTAAAAATGTCAAACAAGCTATTAAGGAATAATGTAAATATTGTGTTTCCATATTTTCTCCTTTTTAATTTAAAAATCATTTAATATTGTAATTTAATCTGGGACGTAGGATGAATCAAATGAATGGACATGATCTTTTATACTTTTTATTTTAAATACCCATTTTTATTTGATCCACTCCCGAGTCCCGAGTAGTAAACATACCTTGTATATTTCAACAACACAACAATCTAATTGAAGCGACTGAATAAGAAAAGGGAAGAGATAAAAAATCAAAATTTTGGTTGAGGCTTGCTACGCAATCTCCTTAAAGTCTTATTGCCCCCGTTGGTGTTCGATTCTTCACAGGCAAACGACCTCTCAGGATACAACAAAACCTTCAGTCACTCGCACCGATGTGAAGAAGGCGAAATGCAGTCTGTCTTCAACTATCACCCGCTCTCAAAATGAAGTTCTATCTATGTGTCTGTGGATTTTTATGAGGTAGCTACTCTCACAATATACACGTAAAACTTCTTCCAAACCCATTTAATTTTCTTTTCCTAAAACGGTAGGAAATTTAACCCCATTAATTACCTTCTTAATAGGGAGGCTTTAACAGAAAAATTAATTTCTTTTAACGTGTCAAGAGATGATTCCAAATATCTTTAATTAATCAAGATATTTTCTTCACACAATTTGAATTTTCCAACAAGAAGTTCCGATGCAGCTAGTGGCTGCACCGAACAAACAGATAGACCTTTTTTTTGCTTAGGGGGCTTGTTGGGAACACATAACTTGACCGTTAAAAATGTTCTATATATTGTTGGAAAACTCATTCAAAGATCTACAATTCTCTAGTTTACGTCAATTTCAAATTTTGAACCGAAGTCATCCGAAAATAGAAGAAAAGTTTTGCTTCACCTAGTGGTGTGGGTACACCAGATCAAAATCCGATGGGCGGATGGTTCTGGGATTGAATGAGCTCGCATTTAACAAAGTGAATTATAACAATGCCTCAGTCAACTTTCAGTTATGAGTTATATGAACCGTAAAATGTTTTGGTGAACTTCACGTTTTATGAACAATGTGACATGTAAAATAAATAAGTGAATTGTATTAACTATAGTATACATATGTGAACTACGTGAACTATACTTTTTTTTTTAACTTTAAATTTAACTAGATAGATTATATGAGTGCTTTATGAACTATATTTCGTGAACTATATTAAAGCTTGATGAACTATATATACTCGAAACGTGATTGAAAAAATTATCAGCATGTCCTCATTTAAATTTAATGAGATTTTTGAATTATATTAAATTTAGACCATTGATATTTAAGTGGATGAACAATGTGATATGTAAAATTAAAAAATTAACCCATTTAAAATTAAAATTTTCAAATTCATATGTACAAATTAAAAATTATTTAGAATACGTTAGAAAATTTGAGGAGGATCGAATTGAGACATGAAAAAAATTTCCGTCGGGACGACGGGCGCAGAGCTAGTACTGTAAATATGGGTTATAAGTGTTTTTGTTAGTCTTAATCAAAGAGTTTTGATGGGCTTCTTCTCTGGTTAATAACGAACTCTCACGGGCCAGACTTGTTTCCAGCGGGCTTCTTCAATGGTTTGGTGATTTGTGTTTTTTCCTTCATTTTTTTCTCTCTCTCTCTCTTTGTACCTATCAATTTGTAGTAGTAGGAAATTATGCGGATAATCCAAAAGCATTTATCAAGAAGTAACTCGAAAATTGATCTCTTTATTTCACTTGTAATGAAGTTTGTAATATGTTCGATAAATCGTTGAAAAAGTTAGTCAATAGGATGTGTTCGATCGGGAAAGAAGAAACATTCCGGCCAAAAATATATATGCACTTCATCGTCATGGAATACATGCATTCCACTCATATTTTCCTAATATGATGGTGGGGTTAAGTTTAATGAAATGATGAAGTTGATTGCATTGCTATGATCCCACGCTTATCTTTGATCCTATCCTCATTATCTCACTACACTAGTAGCTTCAAACTTTCGATCCAAATTATCACTTATACTAAAGAACCTACAGTTGTTCTCAATTAGTGCAAATTTACCTACTGCCCATTTAAGTGACTTTGCACTGTCTTTACTTGATATTTATTCATCAATAATGTGTGCGTTTTCATATGAGCATGATGGGGAGGGTCGCTTCTCTTTATCTAGAGATGCCTTTTTCCAACATCACCTCAAAGATTTATCTCTTTTTGTATGCCTTTTCTTTCCACCATAATTATTTAACACCAATCAGTTTCATTTCATCAATAATTTGTGTTTGATGATTAACTTTGATGATTCTGCTGGTCGCGTTAATTGATTGAAACTCTATGCTAATCAGACTTACCAACTGGTGAATAACAAGTTTTTCTTAGTGATATAATGTTATTCAGTCGATCATCAAAAAATTATATATTGACAGACATTTTATGAAGATTTCAATTCACACTTATTTTTTCAGATATTTTACCGTTTAAATCTCTCGAATTCAGATTTTCGCGGAGAAAGTTTACTTTACGTTAGTAAGAGTGTGCATCCCAGCTCACATTTCCTTTTTCGTTTTTCATCAAACACCATGTAAGGTTAATGAAGCATTTTGTGAACTTTTCACTTTTGAATATCTCTTTGTCGTTTGAGTAGTCGAAGTCATAGTCTTCATTAAGCACATGTTGTGGGCAATGACAATCCAGAATCACAGTTGTTATTATTAAAGACTCATGCTTGCAACACATGATCAAATCCATCTATATATTGTCGGCATTCAGCTGGTTGGTTTGGTTATTGGAATTTTTTTTTGTGATCTTTCCTGAAACAATATACTTACATCAATAGTTGTATACAATGGTTGTTGACATAGCGGAAGTCTAGTAACTTGTAAGCGTAATGTTACTTGAACAGTTTGCAATTTCACCATAACAAATTTGACGAATTGAAATTTTATCATAACAAATTGACTGAAATTAATCAAGAATAAACATGATAAATCTCAAAGTTTATAAAAAAAGAGAGCTAGCTATTTATACTAATTCAATTGGATTTTACAATGATAATTAGATTTTTGAAATGGGCCTTGCCCATTACTCAATCGAGTGGGAGTTTAAGTCTACACAAAGGTATACAGTCCGGAATTATGATCAATGTATGCTAATTACAAATTGAAAAGCGACAATCGATCAAAATCGTTTTAAAAAACTAACAGAAAAATAAAATAAAAAATAAACACAAACATAAATAAACACCTGAGCAGTCTAACACCTAAGCAGGAGAGGGGATAATATTGTGGAGATTGGTGTCGGAATTGGGGGAGCGTTAAGAATGTAAGAAAACAGCAATAGTTTATATTTATTTTCAGTACCTAGACTTAGAGTTTGGACTATACTGGATCAATTTGAAATAGAGAATTCACCTAACTCGTTCCTAAAAATGTAGTAAACATGCATTCATATGAAGACTCGAAAGTGTGTATAAAGTTTCTCACTCAGTCATAAATTTGAAATGTCTCTGGAATCGTTCTTTAGACATAAACAAAAAATGGTGGAAACTAAAACTAATTGATTTGCTCCTGGTTAGGTTAATCAAATGTATTTAAACAAATTGGGAAAATGGAAAGCAAAGATCATGTTATTAAAGCAAAGAAGATTATATGCCGATAAGTGATTCGTAGCAGGGAGTAAAATGATACTTGAAATTTGGTATATTGGCTCATAGACTTAGGGTCTGTTCTTTTGACATTAATTTAATTTCAGTTCAGTAGGTAAATATTTACTATTTTTAAAATTATTTTAAAAGTGTAATAAGACTTGAAACTATGAGACAAGCTTAAGACGCATTC
>JAWWMW010001175.1:0-14210 GCA_035048345.1 Echeveria elegans
AAAAAATACACATCGAGAGTCATAAATAGTATCCGACAAAAATTTTAATTTTAGCCCTACAAGAATATGAATCCTGGGTTCGCCCCTGGTTGGGTCAAGAAAATTTTCATGTTCATGTCGGGATCAGATCCTTTTTATGCAGTTGTTGCTTACGAGAACTTTAAGTTTGTGTATGAATGATTGGATTGAACGTAAATGATAGTGAAATACAAGTTTGTTGAATACTCTCATATTCAAAATTATGTTCGAAATGATGTTATTTTGTAAAAGAATTACACCATTTTTAGAATCGTGTATTATCGTATTTAAAAAATTAATTGTTGATGTCCAAGTGCACTGATAGTCGTACTATATATTATACAATATATTTTTCAAATTATTTTTGTTAACTAGATAGTGAAAATGCATATTGTAAAGATTGATTTTTTTTTTCTATATGGTCATTAAGTGAAATAAAGCCCCATCCCAATCGCACTCGTCGTCCCGTAACGTTATACTTGATACACGACGCCGTTTTTAGGGTTGTTGCTGTTGTGACTTGTGAATTGTGCTTGCAGCGTTGTTCGATTTTGTGGTACTGAATTTGACTAAGCATAGAACTTATTTGATCTACAATCCTTCGCTTTACTTCAGCAAAGTTGTTCAGAAGCAGTATTTTGAGAAGTATGGGTTTGGTCAGTTTTGTGTTTCTTCACATTTTTTTTTTTCACTTGTTGAGTTTGCATGTGATGGAATTATGAAATCAGTTAAAGAAATTGTTTTGATAGATATTGTGAAAAAAGTTTTGATCTTTGCAGCTTTGGGATTTTGTTCGTGTATTCAGATGATTTCGGTAGCCGCGAATGATGTGGCCTTTTTGATACATCCGGTGCTGCTGACCAAAAACGTTTATACATTATTTCAGGCATCGATTTATAAACCATTACTGTTGCATGATTTATGGAAGGTTTTTGAAACGGGTTGTTAAGAGTTTATTTCTTGATGGTTTTGTTCAACGTGGGAGTAGTCAGAAGGTATCGAGGATCTCGTTTTTCATTTTGGCCTGTGGTGTGGTTTGACTGCGGCAGTTTGTTTTTTCATTGCTCTGTCTAGCCATTCTTGATCGTGGCTGGTTTCGATTTTTCATGTTTTGTCTCCTTTCTTTTTCTTTTTCTTTTTGTTCTTTATTAATTTGATATTTATCACTTGGAGCTAGCTCAATCCAAGTGAGGATGACGATAGTCGAATGCACTCCGCAAGCAGTAATGAACTTTTGAAGAAAGAGCACCGATGGATTTAGCATAGGCAACATCATACTTGATTTTGGCGGATGGTTGGCTAACTATGCCCAGATGGCAACCCAATACGTTGACCAACTTATGCTTATTGTTTTTTTCCTCGTTTATTTGAAAAGACGTCATTATTACCAATGAATGCACCAAGTACATGTCTGAGCTTTTCCTCTTTATGTTACTCCAGATACCTGGGTTGACTTTTATGACAAGTCGGCAACACTGGGAAATCAATACTGTGTCCGTCTTTTTTTGTTATTCCTATTTTTATTTTTGTAGTCTCTTTTTATTCATTTTGTGTTCATTTTAAATAGTTCTATTTCCTACTTTATGTCTCACATAACACTTTCTTTTATACTTTATTCTTCAGTCACTTACATTTCTTATTTTATTTGTAATAGCTTGTAGGGAGGATTCAGTTCAGGTAGTCAGTATTCGATGTCAAGTAAAAGGGAAATCAATATGTTTATCAAAATGAAAGCATATTTTTAAGCTGTATAATGACCCGTAAGCAACTAATATCAAAAATATCGATTATTAACAAAACAACTGCTAAAAGAAAGTATCAGACTGAGGGTCTGCTTTTTTGACTTTAAGTTCATGTCAGTTTATTTGATAAATATTAATTTATTAAACTACAAATAAATTTCAGAACGGTTTCCGTAAAGATGAGACATGACCACTACCTAATAACATATATCATCTAGTTAACACAGAAAATCTATCAAACATGTAGCATATTTTGGATTTTAAATTTGCAGGTCAGTTCAGTTTCAGTTTAGATCAAAAGAACAAAGTCTGATTTTACCGTTTAGGTTTGAACTAACCTTTCAACAGATTTAGACTAATCTGTGACGATTAGCTAAATGACGAACAAAACGCCATTATGTAAAACAGTTTAACTAATTTTGTTTTGTTTTTTGTGTAGTTATTGTTAACAGTTAACCACTAATGCAAACTAAATCAAAGGCTACTGTCTCAAATGGCACCAAAATCAAATGGAAGTTGCATGCATTGGTATGGAACTTGCAGGTAGTTTGGCTTTTTGGCCTCCAGTAATAAATAGATCACCCTACATACATCAGTACTAGTACAATATAACAAATTTAAAATGCAAAAGTGTTTAATTTGATCGGACAATTTTCACGTTCAAACACATATTTCATTCTATTAGCATTCCACTCTACAAAAACAACAGATGTTTGCTTGAAATATTGATAACTGAACGCATCTCATCTGTTAAAAAGTACTTGCAAAATGCAAAACACACAAAAATTGACAGTAAGATGTGATACGGAACACCTGTCTGTCGGAGAAAATGTAACCAAGAACTTTCTATCTTACAGAATAACAGAATCAGGAGAATTGTAGAGATCGGGAAAAAAAAAAGGAAAAAAAAGGGGTACAGACCTAAGTATAATTCCTGTGGCAAATGGAATCAACCAGAATCATGAGCATGTTAGATAATGCCTTCTTCTCATCACATCGCCTAATATGAAAATTCATGACCCCGCAGCGAGATATACTTTTTAACCCAGATAGCGATGTCCTCTGCACAAGCCTGTGCCTGAGGGGTATTGAGGAGCATGTCAAGGGTTGCAAATTCATGAACAGCATCTTTGTAATCAAGCACGGGTGCATCCACATTAACCTTTCGCAGCTCTTCGGAGTAAGCGATTGCTCGATCCCTCATCCAGTCGAGCTCTGCTACTACTGTCAAGGTTGGAGGCATGAGCTTCAGAGGTGGACCTCTCCCTGGGACGAGGGGATTGGCTGCTGGGTGATCCAAGCTGAATTCTTCCTCAGCCAAAAACAGTTTCCAAGCCAGTACGCACATGGCCTTGTCGTAGAAGTAGGAATTTGCTAACTTAATCTCAGAATGTGTTGGTATGCTTCCAATAAAGAATGGGTACATGAGCACCTGAGCCACAACCTTTACAGGTTCGAGGCGCTTCCCTGTTTCAACTGCTTTTCGTACCACATAATCGGCGATATTTGAACCACAGCTCACTCCCAGAACAACACATCTGTTTCAGAAAACAAAACAGCTTTCAGACTTCCGCAGCATAATGTTTTGTCATCCTATCACCTTATACATTCTAGACACAACAAAATCAATAAGAATAAATTGGGGAGTCAAACATTTGCGTCGAACAACCAGCAACACTAACACTACATCTACATTGTGACTTAAAAAAGATATTACTAAGTTTAGATCAAAGCTGTTTTGGAAAAAGTTTGGCACATAACATGCATCTAGATTTAAGGTCTTTATGTAAATCCTTATTCATCTACCTTCATTATCAAATTAAGGCAGAAGAAACCTCAGCATCATTAATGCAGAGTTGCAGACACAAGCAGTCACCAAGCTCAAGAGACGGCAGTCACAGTAATTTCTACTCTATCTGATTCACAGTAAAGGTGAAATTATTTTAAACTCATGGCACAAGTTAGTTAGTACAACATTGTATATGGTTCCAAACACGCTTAAATAAATCAAACAAGAGCATTATAAAATCAACATTAACTTCTTATGGGAAGAAAAAAATTAGAACAACTTGTGAACCTACATGCAAAGATTAGAGTAGAAGTTAACATTAAAGAATGACTCCTGTAGTTTTAACCTTTCCTTTCGGGAAAATTTGAAAGTAATCTTACTAGTTGGCAGTTACAGCACTGTAGCTAACAAAATTTCAACAATTTACTAAAAATGATAGCACCATTTGCATCAAAGTTGCAACTTCAGACCATGACGCACCAGCTGATACAAACGACTACATCCAATTCATGTGTTTAAACCTTGTAGCAACTGGAAGTTCACAAGGCCAAAGGCTTAGTATACTAATTACTGAAAGATGTCGCATAGCCAGTGAAAATACCATGACCATTCTCGAAGAGAACATATCATTTAAATTTCCATTCATCAACCCCGTAACACAGCTTATCATCCGAACGAAAGAAAAATGCTAAAAGATTGGAAATTGAAAATACTAAAACTTGCTACCTCAACCCTAGAGGGTATTTTTTTAACTCCCACTTCATATCTAAAGGTTGAACTATTGCTTATAGTCCACATATATTGTAATTTCAGGGACTTTTACTGGACAACTGGTGCAAGTGACGTAACACAGTTTACTAAAAGCATTTTTTGTTCCCTCTGATACCTCCAAAAATAATACATTAACCATAACTATCAGCAATGGAGCGAAAGTCATTCCAAATTCATAGACGAGGCATCATCCATAGTTGTATTCTAAATACATATGAAAATCTGACCTTGACGGATCTCCATGAGCAGCCAACCACGGTTCAACCATAGAAGCTCCAAATGCATCCACAATATGCCCATGACCATCTGATTTCCTAAGATCAACACCCGTCGTCCTCACATTCCCCATCGACTTACTACACTCAGCCAAATTCACTTGCTTCCCCAACCAATGCAACACCTTCAACCCATCCTCAAATGCAGCAGGATACCTATTTTCCGGCGCAAGTCTATACCCCACAGCCAACACAATCACATCACACAACTTTGCTATCCTTCTACAAAACACATCATTCGCTACCGAATCACAACTCCCACTCACAAATCCACCTCCATGAAACTGTAACATCACCGGCAACTTCCTTAAATCCTTTCCACCACTCGGTAAATACCCTCTATACGCTCCTCCATTACATTTCACACTCACTCCGACTAAATCACTCCCATTCCCATAACTCTCCCTCCTCAAATCCTCACTCAAACTCACACCACCTGGCGCGCTGTTCCTTCTGGCCTCCAACGGATCATACATCAATCCTCTATTCACCTTCCAACCTCCTCCTCCTCCACCACCACCTTTCCGCTTCACATCACCTTCAGACGGCTTCAACGCGGATTCCGGTAAAAATATCCTCACCGCCAACGACGTAAACGGATCGATGTGAATGTCTTTAGTCGCAACGCCGTCTGTAAACGATGGATTCGCTGCAGCGATCGATTCCTCCGGCCGCGATGTGACTCCAAATGGATTAACGGTATCATCTAACGGCGCTTGTATCCGATTTTGTAAACGATGCTTTAACAAGAACTTGAAAAAGACGCTGTAGAGCTTTACAGCCACGCTTGGCATTTCTGATTCACGATTTCAATAAAACCGCAATTCGTGATTTTGATGTAGCATTTGTTGAATGTTGATCGTCTCATTCAATTCGCGCTGTGGATCGTTGAAGGATGCAACTGAAAGAGAAGCGACGCGAAGCTCGTCGTCGGTGCGGATTAGGGTTTCGAGATTTGACGATTTGATGGGGGAGTTTTTATGCAGATGCGGACAAAAGTGTTTGTCGAAGCGAAGAAGGTGGATGAGTTATGCGAAAAGAGAGAGGGAGAGATGAGGGGTTAATATGTATTTAAATGAAAGTTATGGGGTTATTTTAAAATTTAATGTTTATTGTCGCCCGCGTGGCGGAGATTGGGTTTGGTGGAATGAAATGGTGCGTTTTAGGGGATAATTGCTTGAAATTGGAACTTTTTTGGAGTATTTTGATTGTATGGTGAGAATTGTAATTTGGAACTTGGAAATGATGTGTAAATAGGTTATAGATGAAGGACCAAATTGGGAAGGTCGGAATAAATACGCTGGTTTCTGAAAATTCAAGTTCAAGCTATGGGAAATGACGAATTGAGAGGTACGAGAGGAAAAATATTTTCCGAAAATTTTCAATGAGAAATCTTGACAAGAACTCCTTTCATATGAAGGAGATACTTGAGAAAAACTTTTTATAAGAATTTCTCACGAAGGAATTAATGTGTGCATGTAGTCTATTGGTTGGGGAGTTTGGTCAAAAGGTTCAGGTTCCTCAATCAAGAGTTGAGACTTTTCATTCTTCTCAAGTCCGGACGAGGAGGCTGTTCATTCTTCATGTCTGTTGGCGTGGAAGCTGTGTATGGCATAAAATTTTTGTTGCTATGGAGTCGTTGGGATGATGTTCCTGTTGGAATATGCTTTTTCAAAGAAGAATGACTAACATATATTGGGTTACACCACCACTAACCCCCAAGTCAAGGCATTTGAGTTAAATAAAAGTGTAAACCGGAATATGTTAGCTTTTAACAGTTGAATGAGGAGGATGAGGGGTCAATTTATATATATTTTATTTTTTCAATCGGACCCCTATTATTTTTAAAATCACAAGGGGTCAGCTGTCGTTACTTGTTCGAATCGTTAACACCGAAACCATGCGGGTATTTAAGTGTGAAAAAAAATAGATAGTATCATCTGAAAAAAATGCTATAGATACAGATCTTTTTCTGTAATTAACACTTATATATTTGTCAATGAGTATGAAAGAACTCAGTGAGGATGAATATATAATTTTTTCGATGCATTCATCATAAAAGGATTGCAAATATAAGATTTCGATTATTCTATTGCAATCAAGCAAAACTACCCTGTTGAAAACAATTATCCCAGATGAAATTTGTAGAAAAATGAGACTATTTCAGTGCTTTGCTAAATGGACTGACATTAATGCATACTAACTCATTTTTTCGGCCTTTAGTTTTCAATGGTTACTATCGAAAAAAAAAAGTTTTCAATGGTATTTTAGTAAGTTTATTACGAGATTACTTAATAGCTTTCCATACAAACAATTACTTCGTTAATCTTTTCTTTAAAATTTTCCCAAAAAGGTCATTTTTCTTTTGAAATTTCCACTCAACTTTCTTTTCTCTACATTTTCCTACCAGAGGGTTTGAATAGCTACCAATCAGCGGATCGGCGCCTGTAAATGAATGGAGGACGATTTGGATTTCTATGCCCGAGAGGGGGGAATATGGAATTTTATTCCTCAACACACATCAAGGATCAGGAGTGCATATGACATTTTCCAATTATGATATCAAAAAAAAATTATAGTAAAAGCCAAACCAACTACTGAAAGATATAATCCTGCAAATCAAAACATCATAAGCTGAGCTTGGCTTGAGCTGGTTGCACTGCATGTCTCGTTCACCCTCTAAAAGCCTCGAATCGGGTTGTCCCAGTCAATAAGATTTGACGTAATCTACGCCCATGGTACCATAGCTGGGACATGAAGTCAAGAACAAAATCCTGCGATAATTTGAGTGTATTTTGGTTGGTGGTGCGTAGTGCAGAAATCGAGTGGTTCCTCATTTATTAAGCAGCACCGGTTCATTAGTTGAAGCTCTCATTGCGGCGATTTCTTCCAAACGTTGCCAAGTAACTTCGTGTCTTGACTTTAATTCTTCTGATTGAGCTTCGTCTTCTTGAAACTTGAGGAGGTATTCTTCGAAGAGTTCAGGGTCAGTGTCGGAGAAGATATTGCGAACATTCAAAGTTAAGCTTAGAACAGCTTGGTGCCAGTGTTGCTTTGTGTTTCTCTCCAAGTCTGAAATGAGAACTGGCAATATGGCTTCGCGGTTTTGAAGGATTAGACTTACTATGTGGTCGTTGTTCCATAAAAATAAAGCCCTTTCGGCCACCTGAACAGAGAATGAACGAATGTGCCAGCGTGAGAACTACTATGTATTTTTATAACGAGTCTAAATATAATATTGAAAGTTCACAAACATGTGATAAAACTTAACTGCTAAACCATTATGCACGTTGCTTTTGGATATAACTATCAATGTGAAGACTACAGTCCTACTAAACAAAACCATCAAAGTGATAAAATTGTACAGCATAAAAAATGGTGTTTAAGCCTGTTGAATTTTTTAATTTGATCCATTAGTTAAATTGATTCTAGAGTTTGCCCCACTCGAAAAAAATTATGAATCCGCTGCATCCGCGTGTTGATCCACTTCACCATCGCTTTACAGATTACATGCATTTTGTTCTTCCCTTGGAAGTTGCTTTTTTTAAGGAAAAAATGATTCAATTCCAGTTTTTAAGCATTTATATTTGCAATCGGTTGCCTGTGAATTGGTTGTGATTATTAATTTATTATTATTTAGGTTTTGTTAGGATTTTATTTACGTTCCGTTTGGTTGTAGGGAAAAAGGTGAGGAAATGAAAAATTAAAGAAAAAACGATTTTTTCATGAGAAAGTTGTAAGGAAAACTTAATACCAATTTGCCTATTTTTTGCATTTTCCTCCTTACAACCAAACACATAATTTCATTTTCACTTAAAATTTTTCTTTCCTCTTCTTTTTTCTCGCAACCAAACGGAGCCTTAGGGTTTAGTTCTTTAACAGTTGCTTATGTTTTGATTCTAATATTTACAGTTAATTTCAGTTTCTTTTACAAGCCAAAAATGTCTTTCTAGCTTTTTTGTCCTGAGTACCGAAAAATCACAACTTGAGGTTTGGTAATTTTTTGCGATTTATGTGCTTTTAAAAAAAAGGAAATTTACAGAAATTTTTACTTTTGGCCTAATTGTTCTAAATTTCATGATCAGCCGATCCAAATAGTAAACTCTCTAGTACTTTCCCCTGCGCAATTTAGAATTATACTCTCTCAATTCCATTATGAATGTCAAAGAAAGACTTTCATTTCCTTATATGAAAACTTTTTACACTGACATTTAAGCTCTATCTCCTATTTACTTTTTTATCATTTATTCTTTATTCTTATTTTTCTCATAAATTTTCATTTTCTTAAAAATCATGCAAGCCCAAATAGGTAAAAAAAATATATATATATATAGTATCTAGTTTTGAAACTATAATAAGTAGAAAATTCAAACAAAAAAACAAAAATCCTCAAAAGAACGAAAATACTCAATTTCCAATCATCGAAATTGACGACCATAAACACTGCCACCTCATCAATTCTTACACCCAAACTATCACTTATCTACAATATGACCCTTTAGCTTTATAATAATTACATTCCAACTCCATTGATATCAACGCCTCCTTGTATTTAATCTCACCTCATCTCGACCATCTCTAACCACTCCCACTCTCCCATATCCCTACTTTTCCTGGGCTTTTCCGACTACCCATTTGCCCTAATCGCCTAAAGTTTGTATCTTTTTTCAGTTCATCATGGCCAAGATCAAGATCGGAATCAACGGTATATGCCGCTTGATTGTTTCTGTTATTGTCGGTTTATTGTTTTTTTATGGATCTGTGATTTGATGTTGTGATTGTGTGTGCGTTTTTGGATGTGTAGGATTTGGAAGGATCGGTCGTTTGGTGGCTAGAGTGGCTTTGCAGAGAGATGATATCGAGCTTGTTGCTGTCAATGATCCATTCATCAACATTGATTACATGGTTGGTATTTTTTTAGTTTTTGAATGTTTCATTTGAATTTTGAATTTTGAATTAGGCATCCGTTTAGTGGAGATGAGTTTTGATTAAGTGAATTATGGTGGGATTTGAAATTTGGATCCAAACTGACTCTGGTGTTAAATTGAAGTAGATGAATTAGTAAAACTGAGTCTTTTTTAACTACCACCCTAGTTCGAAAAAAAGTGAAACATGATTAGAATTAATTCGGTTGTGCGTCATTGTTTCGTTTTTAACTGACATTACAATTGTGTTGGCTGTTTTTGTATCTCAATCAGCCTTGGGAAAAATAATCCTCTAAAAATATGATTGGGTGATGTGGTTTAAGTCGTATTTCCTATAGAGGCAGATCGATACGAGTAAGAAATAGCATTATTCAATTTGCATTTTTCAGTTGTTAGCTGTGTTTGATCAGGTTCAGTCTGTTTTGGAGTTGTTATTTATGAAATAAGATTTAGTTTAATTATTAAGTTTGTGGATTTGTAAATGGGCGAGTTGGATGAATTGATCTGACTAGTTTTTTGTTTTTGTATTGTGTGTAGACATACATGTTCAAGTATGACAGCACCCATGGTCAATGGAAGCACCATGAAGTTAAGGTGAAGGATGCCAACACCCTTCTTTTTGCTGACAAGCCAGTGAAAGTCTTCGGTTTCAGGTACGGTCTTCTCCATCCAATATTATTAGTTGTTCGCTGGACGTCTCATGGGCTTAGATTTTACATGTATTCCATAGGTTTATAATTATTTCATGTATTCCAAGTGTTTTACAGGAACCCAGAAGAGATCCCATGGGGTGAGGTTGGAGCTGAATATGTCGTTGAGTCCACTGGAGTGTTTACCGACAAGGACAAAGCTGCTGCACATTTGGAGGTCATTCAATCGTCCTGCATTCCAATTTCGCTATAAATTTTGTGAACAAAGGTTTGCGTTCATTCTGACATCGGAGTATATTTTACTTGGTGTGCCATAGGGTGGTGCCAAGAAGGTTGTTATCTCCGCGCCCAGTGGCAACGCACCCATGTTTGTTGTTGGTGTCAATGAGAAGGAATACACTTCCGACATTGACATTGTTTCCAACGCTAGTTGCACGACCAACTGTCTTGCTCCATTGGCTAAAGTTATCAATGACAAATTTGGAATTGTCGAGGGTTTGATGACCACTGTGCACGCTATGACTGCCACCCAGAAGACCGTTGATGGACCATCCATGAAGGACTGGAGAGGTGGAAGAGCCGCCTCGTTCAACATCATCCCCAGCTCTACCGGAGCTGCCAAGGTAAGCTTATCGACTTTCTTAAGAACATTTTTACTATTTTTTAGTGTGGTTTTTTCCCTTTGACATTTCAGTATTTGTTTGGTGATTGGTTTAGGCTGTTGGAAAGGTACTGCCTGCCTTGAATGGAAAGCTAACTGGAATGGCCTTCCGTGTCCCCACTGTTGATGTCTCCGTTGTTGACCTTACTGTCAGGCTAGAGAAGGCGGCCACTTATGATGAGATCAAGGCTGCAATCAAGTATGTTGTCGTTTTTATAGTATTCCTGGTGTTTGTTTGGGTTTCTAAATTCTGCGCTTCCATCGATCAGGGAGGAATCTGAGGGTGCTTTGAAGGGTATTCTCGGATACACTGAAGATGATGTGGTCTCCACTGACTTCCTTGGAGACAGCAGGTCTAGTATTTTTGATGCGAAGGCCGGAATTGCCTTGAATGGGAATTTCGTGAAGCTCGTGTCGTGGTACGACAACGAGTGGGGCTACAGGTAATTGTCCAATGAAACTTGAATAACTCTTGCAGTATTTAGCATTGTTTTTAGCTAAAGACTGTATCTATGTTTGCAGTTCCCGTGTTATCGACCTGATCAGCCACATGGCTTCGACTAAGTGAGCAGTTTTGGAGCACTTACCCTTTTGATGTCTCCCAGCACCAACGAGTTCTGAGTTTGTTAGAGAAACTTATTTTGAATAAGCAAGAAACTCAAATGGCGCTGTAACATTGTTAAACAGCGTTCTGTTCCCATTTTCGAACAGTAAGGATTTATGTTATGTTTGTGTCTTCATCTTAGAAAAAGATTGCATAAGCTGAGTGTGTATCAATACACACCATGCATGGCACCATGCAATATGTGGAATACTGTGCCCAGGATAGATTCAATCCGCCTTAATTTGCTCAGAAGTATCTGATGCTGCAAATCAATTAAGACGGCCGTTAGTATCGCGTAATTTGAAAAGCAAGTTTTCTAATCTTAGAAAATAATTCGGACATTCACTACCTATAAGCACATCATTTAACTTAGGGCATGTTGTTTCAGATTTAAATTTAAGCTAAAATCATACTAAGTCAAATAATAAAATGCAAAGAAAGAGTATAGCAAATCAATTAAAATAAAATTAATAATACTTGATGGTGAGTTGTCATGAGAGAAGTTGTTAAGGATGTGGGATTGATGGTGAAGGACATTTGTTGCCCTGATATCAAAGCATTGCAAGGCTGTGTGAGAAAATTGAATGTGGGAACATGGTTTAGATATAACATATTTTTCTAGTTTGTGAAGTAGTAAACGATGAGGATAAAGAACATTTTGAGTCTGGACTTGTTTGATACGACTTGTAAATTAAATAAGAGGATATGAGCAAAACAGATAATTCATATTTGATACTTCGATCACTACTGTAATATATATATATATATATGTATAAGAGAATATATTTCAAAATGTAATAAATTTAAAAATTAAGTCTAAATCAAATCAAATTAAGCACGACTTAAATTTAGATCTAAAAGAACATACCCTTAACCTACTGTCTTACCAAACTACGTGCAATTTGCACGGCTGCTCTGGTTCTAAATCCCTACTTGAGTATCAACTTTGGTGCATTGACTGTTAAATTTCTTACTGAACGTTTAGGCTCGTGTGGAAAAAAAACGTGAGGAAAACAAATTTTAAAAAAAAAATTCTCATGAGAAAGTTGTAAGGAAAAATTGATATCATTTTGTCTATTTTTTTCCTTACAATCAAACACACCTTTCATTTTCACTCAATTTTTTTAAAATTTTTATTTCCTCTTCTTTTTCCCCGCAACCAAACGGGTCCTTAGAGAACAAATATTACACTTGGGACAGTGAATCATATAAGCAAATGTCAAATATTTAGAACCATTATAACTTAGTCCCAACACAAAACAAGTGTATTTGATCTGGTTATCCGAATAAGATTCCACATACTTAAATTAGGCACTATTTGGATTTCAGAAGTACCACAGAAACAAGGATAGAAATGACGAGCCCTTCAAACATGTTTACAATGAGGCTTCTACAGAGCATTATTATATCTCCAAAGGACCTGCTCAATAAAACAAACAGTTACGGACAAGCATGAGCTTAACTATCGATGATGAATTTGAATAACTAGTATCAAAGAACACATTCAAAATGTACGGTTTTCTCAAGAACAATTAACGACACCGGTAAACTGAAATCAGTACAGGTCGTGCATTTTGCATAAGCCTTCATACGTAGGTTGGCATAGAAGATATCTATCTTCCAATCTTAGACCATTATGAGCTTTACTAAGCAAAATTTATTAAGTGATTCATCTCTAATCTTTCTAATTTAAAACAAATAAGCCGAAAGCTTCAGTAACCAAAAGCTTTAAGGCATTTCTTCAGACTATGAGATATCAAGGTGTTTTCTTATGCATGGAATTATTAAAAAATTACTTGAACTGTTTGACAGTTAGAAAAAGTTAATTTTGTGATCATTTCTGACAATTCTAACACTTAAAATTGAACCAAAAGTAGGATAAATTATATTCATGTACTTAATTTAAGTGACTCTCCAAGATGCTTAACTGAATTCGATTGAACCGAACACATCCAAATTTCAATGCTAAAAGAAAGGACCCCAAATTTACAAGGGAATATATTATAGAAACTCAACAATGAAAATTCCAACCATAAGCATGAGACTACTAGCAGATCTTTATCCGCTGAAACTGTTCACATTATAAAACGACCTAGATGCTGCAAAATTTGAGTTCACAATTTCAAGTACAAGGTTTAAAAACAGTGAGCATTCAGTCAAACAAGTAGCACCTTTAACGTACTCCGCCAATGGCCGGGTTCAATCCAAAGAGCATATTGTTACCGTTCGGCAAGTAAACAACATTTGGAGTCTTTCGCAAGAGTAGCAGCAATCTCCCTCGACGCTTCAGTCTTCCTACGCTCAATCAAACCATTTCCAGCCGCATCAGTGGCATAAGAAATCAACTTCGCAGACTCACTCTCACCTTCCGCCCTAACAATCACAGCTCGCCTCAGCATTCATAACCACAAACCTAGACCTCTCGGCCTCTTGCTGCGCCACTTGCTTCTGCTCCACCGCCTTAGAAAACTCCAGACCATACGACAAGTGTGTAATCGCCACATCATCCAACAAAATATTAAAATCCTTAGCTCGTTGCACCAAACTCTAATGCACCAACGCAGACACCTGCGGACGCTCAGTCAATAACTGATCAGCATTAAACTGCGCTAGAACAGTATTAAACACTTCATTTCCAATCGAAGGAAGCACTTTCTCATCATACTCAACACCAAGAGTTTTAAAAATCTCCGGAAGTTTCAACACCTCCGGCCTTGCCAAAACACGTAGCGTCAGATTCACCATCTGCAGATCCTTAGTACCTGAAACTGATGT
>JAWWMW010001178.1:0-11932 GCA_035048345.1 Echeveria elegans
TAAATATATTTTATATTGTGTCATATATTTCATTATCTAGTGAAAACATAGGACTACAACAATAGAACATTAAAAACACAATATTTGTATTCCTATTAGAACCATTGTACTATTTACCTAATCATTGTAATATTTTTGAACATAATATATTAACTTTATATGACATTTCTCTTCGTTTTTTTGATTTTTTGGAACTGAATCAACTATTAACTTGTACTGTTCGGAAATTTTTTTTGAAAACGCTACCCTCGAACCCCATCTATTTCCACCCCTCATCAGGAAATTACTGACTCCGCATCTGGAAGTAGAAGTTGCATGAGAAATGCTATACATGAATGATGCTCCGGAGAACAAAATAAAGTTACTCAAGAAGCACGACGGTGTGAGATGCCAACAACATCCACAAAAGGTGCATTTTCTAGCATCATATTCCATTCCAGCTTCCCCGTCTTCTTACTCTCATTCTCCTTCGCCTTCTCCTTCCTATATCAACAATGGATCATGCAAATGTAAGTTCAATGATCCTCGAGTTGTTTCGATCAATATTACCAGGGGCGTAGCCAGCCTTAGGCTACTTGGGCTCCAACCCAAGTAACTTTGAGCCAGCAAAAAAATATCCACATATTTAACTATAACGTTAGGAATCGATCCCCTCCATTCACATAAAAACATTTAATGCTCAGTCCTTACCATTAAAGCCACAACTAATCACTTGTTCTTAATATAAACAGAAATATATAAACGTGTTTAACCTTATTGTTAGTTTCATATAGCTAATATAATGAGTAAGTCTCTTTGTTTAATTATTAAGCTTTTATAAAAAAATTTGTTTAAATTTTACAAATAAACATCCATAAAAAACACAACATTTTCATACTATTTGACATTTTACATATTTATTGATATTAAAAATATCCTCCCAAATGATATAAATTAATTCATCTAATTTTTTCATTAAGAATTTTTTCTAACGAAGATATTTCGAGCCCTACATAGTTTCAAATCCTGGCTCCGCCACTAGTCCCACGATCAAGAAACCAAAGCGTCAAAGGTCATGAACTAGTAAATCTCAAATGTTCCCATCTACTCGTGTGGTCGCCTTATCAAGAAAGAAAAAAAAAATCTTATCGTCGACATATGGCACAACATGAATAGTACAGTATCTTTTATTTTGGAAAGCACACGGCATACAACACACAACTGATTAGCCACATGCACGCATGAGCAAAATCAGGTGAAAAAAAAGAGGGCCAAGTAATTGGCATCACGCAATGAAATGAAGTGGAGAGAATCAAACAGGAGCATAGATCTGGGGAACAAAGGAGAACCATCTAAATCCAAAGCTCCAATTCTCCGGCAAACAAGGGTGTTTAGGAAGCCAATGCCAGCTTCTCCTGGAAACCTTATAGTACAAAATCTCAGGCCAAGTGTAGCAGCAAATGCACACCATACCCTCATGCCAGAAGCAATATACATGCTCGTAG
This sequence comes from Echeveria elegans, assembly GCA_035048345.1. NCBI lineage: Eukaryota > Viridiplantae > Streptophyta > Magnoliopsida > Saxifragales > Crassulaceae > Echeveria > Echeveria elegans. The sequence goes on from JAWWMW010001178.1 coordinate 1,485, forward strand.
TTATGGTAGCAGACCGATACAAACTTCCTGCACATCATGTCCGGTGACCTCTCCAACTCCACCCAATCACCATTATCTCCCATTTCCCACAATCCTAAGCGTCTTGATATCCCATTTTGCCCCATTCCACCAATCATGTACATTCGATCACCTTTGTTGTTTGATGCTAGACGGATGAATGTAAATGCCATGTCTGATGCGGGCAGTTGGGTCCTTGGTGTCTCCCAGTTTCCGGTTTCCAACTGGAATCTGATGACACGGAATGGCTCTGGGGTGATGAAGTATAAAGAGTTGTTGCAATGGACTCCTTCCTGGTGGCAGTTGTCGGGCAAGGACGAGTCAAATGAATTGAACTTGCTCCAGGTTTGGGATTGAAGATAGTCGTATAGAAAAACACTGCTTGAGCTGGAGTCAGACGAAACTGTGTAGATCTTGAACCCGGATGGAGTTGAGAGCAATGTGACGAGCTCGAGAGTGGCATGATCAATAGGAAACTGCACCCATTTAGAGGACATGGTCATCAGGTTACAGATGAAGAATGAAGAGAAGCTAGGGACGGAGAAACAGAGCAAGCCATTGGAAGCTGACACCAGAGTCCCATGCAGCACTTGTGGGATGAGACTCGGGAGAGAAACTGCGCGGCTCCGCCATTCATTCCGAGCAGAATCATAGAGCACAAACTGGTTGTGAAAGAGCGGATGAGTTAGCAGAAGAAACGAAGAGAAGGGTGGCTGCGACTGTGGTGCAGAATGCTTGGAGATGAATGAAGGGGTGAAGAGAAGGAACTTGAAGCGCTTGCAGGTTAATCTGAGGCCGACGAGGGTTTTGAGAGGAAGGAGGCAGAGAATGTATTCCAGGATCTCGTCCGGCAGCCTAGACCAGATGGTCGGATCCATCATCTGGGATGACATAGCCATAAGACGAAATGCATGAGTGGGTTAGAGGGTAGATCAATTCAAAGCAGTAGGCAAAGATCATGACGATTTAAAGCCATTGTTCCTTCCTACCAACTACTAGACTAGAAAAAGGCAGTGTTCCTTCCACGGTATTCTATTCAGGAAGGTGCATTCGGAATCAGGTAACATTCAACTTGCTCGTTCTTTATACGTAGTACTAAATTAAAATGCTTAAAGTCTAATCTACATGATCTTTAGGGGGGCCATAAATTTCTTAGTCAACTGGAAACTTTCAACTTGAACAGTTCAACAAACAACACAACTACCTAGTAGACACTTGACAGAACTATACACAACCTGAAAGCTGGAACAATTGATAGGAGGATCCCAGAGCTTTTTAATCACTCCTATTATCCTGATCCTGTATAGGATATTGTCCTCTTCCGCCGCCTCCACCCTTCATGCCAATCTAACAATCAAAGAGAAAAAAGGGTCAGAAAGAGTTGAAGGGAGGTTTCATGAGGTTGCAATCCAGATTAGGTAATGCAGATGGCTGCATTTAGATGCTAATCAGCTAATGTGTGTGCAAAAATGACGTACCAAGTCATCTGATGTGAAACGAGGAGACCGAACCAGAATTTGAACATCATTACCACCGGCATATTGTTCCTGCGTTAATGCCGGGAATACAGCTCAGTGAGCTTTGAGAAACAGCTTAAAGATTCTGAACATTAAACCATAGACAGAACAGGACAAGTTTTTAACCTGGTAATGATGATTAAAGCAACAACAGTTGACGGACTCATAATGACCCCGGAATGTCTTGGATGTCCTTCCAGACCATAAATCAACCACCTGAAACATGTTTACGTATTCAAAAGACCTTCAAACAGCGCATTTGTGGGGGTTATTTCCATTTAATGGATGACACTAATGTCACGAATTATATGGAAGTGTAAGTAGGGTATCTTTACAGAGTTCAAGCATGCAACAAAAACCTGAGCTGAATCTTGACTGACTGCTATCTGCATAGGTTTAGTTCCCTGTAGCCGTGAAGTTTCATAGTTGATTAAGGTGTTCCGGCTTGACTCTATGTCCCACAAGCGCAGTCTTAACTCAGAACCTCTATGCAAGAGTAGCCCAAATAATTTCAATGCTCACATACATTCCACTGCATAAGATTGAATGAAGAGACTATGAGCAGTAAGAAGTCATCATAATTGAATGGTTTATAAGAGAATTGCAACTAATACCTGCACTAAGATGGTACATGCCATCCTCAGTAACCTTTAGACTAGTAACTGCACCATAATGAGCAGTAGCGCGATCTTGCATTGACAATAAGCCTCGATGTATTCTCTGCTTCCTAGTACCATTTGTTTGGCTTCGATTTCTGTTGCTAGACTGCTTGTGTTCATTTGATCTACCAGGGTCTAGCAGATGCAGTTGGACTACTTTGTGATAATTTGGAAGCCAAAACCTGAACTGGAAAGACAATGCTAGTCAAAATTTCATCTAAGCCTGACGCTATGTTGTCATGGATAACCACATTCTTTGAAAAAATAAGAGAGCATTGGTAACAACACATTTTTGAAAAAATAAGAGAGCATTGGTTACAACACCGAAGACTGTAACTATTGGTTTAAACTGCCCATATGAATACCCTTTATACTATCAGCAAACTCTGCCAACTGAAATCAGAAGGTTTGAAAGCTTGAAACAATGAAATATATATGCTTTCTATGTAGGAAACAGACTACAACCTTTTCTGACGCACATCGTCGAAGGACAGGAGGGCGCCTCCCTAGTTGAGATTGGGATTTGTCAAGAACTTGAAAGCTTTCAGCGCGCCTTGTATCCCAAAAACGTATCGCACCATCACAACCTCCTGTCATCAAAACCCACTCACTGGACAAGGACCATTCAATGCTCATGACACTATCTGCAATGAAGATAAAAATTAAAATCAACAGCCTGATTGGAGGGGTGCCAAAAATCATAATATTTAAATTTCAACCATTTACCTCGATGGCGAGACAGCATATGAGTGAATGTATCGCAGAGTCGAACCTGAACATCTTCACTTCCAGCAGCAAGTAGCATATGAGAATTTGTTAAAGGTGACATTGCAATTTTATAAACTTTGCCAGGCATTTTGAAATTCATTACCGCCTGGACAAGTTTGTAAATTCACACTAACCAAAGGAAGACGTTAGGTTTAAAACAAAATGGAAGTCGTCAGATCAGATGCATACTTGTGTAGTGTTAGTATCCCATACATTGATAAAATGATCATCCGAGCCAGTGATAAATAAACCAATATCAACAGGATACCATATGGCTGACGAAACAGCGTACTTATACGCACTATCATGCTGCTTATCAATAGTAAATATAGATTTATGCTTCGCGATCAGACCCTCTCCATGATCTGCAGCCCCCTGAACGTCAAAGACAGAAACTGAAGCATTTGCAACACCAGATAGCAAGTACCGCCCCTCAGCCAGATCCACCTAAACACACAAATTAACTTAAACAAATCAAAAATATATATATTAAAAATGATGAAGCTGAAAAGCGAGTGATTGAGGAGGACCTGGAGGCAGTTGATGGAGTCTTTGTGAGGAGAAACGAACTCCTTGTGATTGGATAGGTCAATGGAAGAAGCGCGATTGGATTTGAGGCGAGATGCGAAATAATTAGGGCGGGTTCTGCCCGATTCTCTATCTGCGATATGCTTCCACATTGCCCTCGCATCTTCTTCGTCGCGAAATCCAGAAGCTTCTCCAACCCTAGGTCGCTGGCGAAAACACCAAATTGAGACAGCAAACTCTCCCGCAGTCAACAGAAAGTCAAAATTGGTAAAGAAGAATTATGATCGGGATCTTCGACGTCGTCGATCGAACCTCCGATGAAATGATATTGGATTATTGGCTGACTTTGACCATGGATGTTTGGGAGTTGGGACTGGGCCTTTGACCTTTATCGACCCAGTATCATGTTTCCCAATTATGAATTGGGAGAATGGTTGTTGGAACTTGGAAGACACAAATTATCTGGGGATAGAAAGATTAAATTTTAATTATTAAATTTGATTAAATTAATGTTTGAGATTAAACGCTCTCGCCGAAAAAACCGCTCCTGTCGTCAAACCCCAACTCTGGCCGGGCGCTTACCCTTTTCGTTGCCCGGACTTCTTCGTAAGCCTCCCTATCAAGCCATCCATCTCAACTGGCCAAAAGAATTGCAACGACGCTCTCTTGCGGCAGACATCAATTGAAGCCGGACGTTTCTTTCATGGCGTGGCTCTTAAATTTGACCGGGTTCTGCTTTGGCTTTTGGAAACCGTCAATCTGCGAGACCAATTTGTTTTGATTTGGTTTTGATTTGTTGTACATGCCTAGAGCATGATGTTGGTGATTTGGAGTTGGAGTTGAAGTAGTTTGAAAGGGGTTGATTCAACACCAAAGTGCTCTCCTCGTGGAGTTTCGAACTCGGTTCACAAATTGGGAACAGAGACCTTTTGTGTTGTTGAATCGCAAATTTGGAACTTGTAAAGCAATGAAGCAAATTAGTTAATGATGCAACCAGCCGTCGTGGAGTGATGCCTACAAGAATAATTATCTAACAATGTTTCTAACGAAGATTTGCAGACGATCCAGAATTGATTGATGAGTTTATGTGTTTCGGATTTGGTTTGGATGGTGTGAGGGTGCCTCGGTTGATTACAGAGCGTCAATTTGGACCAACTTGGAATAACTGGTTCCTGGTCTAAGTTTATAACTTAGATCACAGTTATAACTCTCTTCTCTTCTACGGTGTGTTCCTATGGAGGGTGAGAGTGTTCATTTGAGCATCTACTACTTTGTAGTTAGATTGCTCGTTGCTTATTTGAGCATATACTACTTTGTAGTTAGATTGCTCGTTGTTTATTTGAGCATCTACTACTTGTAGTTAGATTGCTCGTTGTTTATTAGTTATTATGTATGTACATGGAAGACGATTCTGATCAATGGTCGTTTTTCTTTTTGTTATTAACTTTCATTGATCTTGATTCCGGGCTTTGATCCCGTTTTGTATACATTGATGATGTATCCGTTGATTCCCATATTTTGGGAAATCCTAATAAAAAAAAACCAAGTCAAAACATATCCACTCCACCCCATTCACGTGTCAATCGGCAGCCACCACAAAGTCAGAAAATTCGAATTACATCGTTGTTTCAAATGCAGCAGATCGAAAATGAGTTCCTGCAAAGATACAGACGTGATTTGTGACCCAGCTAATGAATATGTCACGGTGCAAACATGGCATATTTTTATCGTAATTGAAATCAATGTTGTGAAAACCGATCGAAGATCGACTCGATAAGGTCATGGAGTCATGGGTTTATGGGTTCAACCGGTCGAACCGGGAGTCGATGCATGAGTCGACTCGAAAATTTAATTTTTTTATATATTTTATGTATTTAAAAAATTATAATATATTTTTTGTATACCCATATATTTAACACAAACAAAATTAAATTAAATATCTATTGTTCATAAAAAATAACATCATAAAAATTAAGTGGTGGTTTTATGAAATTAATTCTAAACATGAGGATAACATAAAACATATATGTGAATGGTGATTTAGCACAATTTCGTATAATGGTGGTTTTGTTGAATTAATTCTAAACATATTAACATATTATTTCAAATAAAAATGAATATGTTATTTTTATTTAACCTATGTAAAGATATATTTAACTTTATGTGAAAATAAGACAAGTAGAACAATTGGCTCAGTTGGTTAGGTGAAGAGGATGAGATACATAAGTCTAGAGTTTAATTCTTAGTAGGAGCAATTTAGTTTTTGATTAAATTGAGATTGAACCGAATTAAATTGGGATTGAACCTCGGTTCAATGATAATTGAACCGATGTCCCGATCGATTTTTGGTTTAACTGATCGGTTCGGTCCGATTTTCACAACTATGATTATTTCGCAGATTTATAATGATGATTTTTTGTATCACCCCTGAAAATCATGTTTATCAATAAATTTTTTTATATATAATTACCGTTAAATATAATTCAATCTTATATTCAATGTTCCAATCATTTTTTTGGTATCCCAAATAAATTTTCATTTCCTTAATCTAAATATCATTTACCCTCAGAGTTGTATTGTCTCACCCTTTTACTTATCTCCTTTTGCATTATCGCTATATCAAATTTATATGATTTTCTTAAACTATGTGCAAACTCCTAAATAAAACATAAAGTAACAAAAAATTAAAAAAATTGAGAAAAAATTAATCACATTTTTGGATTGATTGTTGTATTGATAAACAATAAAAAGTATTAAACTTTTAGCACAATATTACTTTGGTTTAGATTCATATGTTTGAATGACAATATGAATCTAGAACTCACCCCACTGAGGTAGTGTCGACGCTTGTATGCACGAACTATCCATCTTCGCCTAGTTATTTTCCGCCGCCACCATCACCGAAGCGCTCATAATCTCCGTAGAATATTGATTGCTCCACTCAAATCCTAGATATGGGTCGGCCGAATTTGGCGGAACTAATGGATTCCGTATGCGTTAGAAACCTACCTCTTAAATACTCCCTTCGTCCCATTATATAGTTCCTTTTTCATTTTTAGGCGTCCCAAAATATAAGTTCTCTTTCCTTAAATGAATTTTTTTTTCACTCACATTTACACACTCTCTCCAATCTATTCACTTTCCACTCATTCTCTTTCCTACTTTTACCTCACATAATATAATTTTCTTAAAAACCGTGCCAAACTTCAAATGGGATCTATATAATGGGACGAAGGGAGTAGTAAGATTCAAGAATATGAATATTTGGAGAGTTGAGAGGAATCATTGAAGATGGGGTCAAGTATATTATATTTACATCCTCCTATCCTCAACATCAGCATTTGTGCACTTTCACCAATAAATATTCCGTCGGTCCTGATTGTTTGTTTTCTAATTTTTTATGTGTTTTCTCAAGTTTTCTTTTTTGACAATTTTTTTTCTACTGTATTATTTATAACATTCTGTTTTTCTATTTTATTTTAAATTTTTTATTTTATTTCTACAAATACATTATAATTTTTTAATAAACGTGGCATACATGAACATGGAGGGAGTATAAAAATTGAAAATTAAATACAAATCTCAAAGGAAGAGAAGAGGAACCATCTGCATAACTCAAAACCCCATCCCCAAGTCAAACTCCATCCAAAGGCTTGAAATTATCTAAAAAATAATTCAACGGTTCAGATCAAACAGGATTGATCTCTTTATAGTCACCGCTTTAGCAAGTCAGTTTTTTCTTCTTTCCTTTCCTCTATCAAAATCTCTTCCTCATCAATCCTCATCTCCTCCTCAATCAGTCACAGCCAAGCTCTCTCATATGGATCCGTAGAAGTTGCAGATGGGTACTTTTTTATATCATAAAGTTATGTTTTTGTAACATCTGTGGTTTGAAAAAGTTTTGTTTTTGATGAGGATTTGTTGTTGCACTTTTTGAATCAAGTTGATGAATTGTGAAAGTTGTCTGTGTTTCATTTGACTGCATGATGGATGATGTGCTGATATGTTGTCTTGTTGAAACTACAGTTTTACTATGTTTGTTGAATGATTGGTTGTTTGTGTTTTCTTGAATAGTTGTGTTGTAGAGATCGCAGATTTATTGATCTGAATATCCGTTTGGAGTAGAAGATATGAATGCTCCAGGTTAAATCTCTTGACGGTTGTTTTGGTGCTTACTTCTGACAAATCCATGGTTTGCAGTTTTAACAGGCTATGAGGTCTACCACTATTAGCTCTTATGTGGATATGGATTCATCGCAAAGAAAACGCTGTCGATGCGCCCAGTGTGGATTAGTTTTCAGTAGAGCGCGCGGTCTTGGGGGTGTGGTATGTCTGCTTTTTAGATGTATAGATTCATAGAAAACGCTGTCGATGCGCCCAGATGTTAGCTTCTCATGGTTTGTTTTTTGTTTATGCAATCCAGGCTTGAACTCAAGCTACTGATTTTGGGGGAAACCAATTTTCTGATAATGGAAGCCAAAGATAGGATCGACGCTGAAAATAGGATGAGATCAGATGTCATGGTGAACCAGTTCTTACAAAAATGCTCCCCTGATAGTCAGTACCTCTGTGTTTCCAGTCAACTGCCTGATCAGGACGAGTGGAAAGATTCTTCTTTTATGGACTATGAGATGAGAAGTCACGATTTCGCATCGGGATCCAATCCCAATTTGAACCGCTCGTCATTGATCATTGGTGATCCTGACGACCATACTCATATCCGTAATGAAATGGATGCTCAGTGCAACCCGATGCTCCAAGACAGTGCAAATTCAAATTGGGATCCAAACACAATGCTTAAAAATCTCTCATTTCTAGAAGTGAAGATTCACCAGCTGCAAGATATGGTGCATCTGATTGTTGGCTGCAAGTATCAAGCAGGAGATGGACCTGATGAAGATGAGGTCACGGCTCAGCAGCAGCAGCTTATAAGTGCTGATCTTAAATCCATTATTGCGCAATTGATCTCAACTGCTGGTAGCCTTCTCCCATCCGTGAATCTAAATATTTTGATGTCAAATCCAGCCAGTGATCAGCTCGATGGGATTCTCTTGAGCAGTGGCATTTTACCCCAATGCAGCGGAGGAAAAGACTTTCCTGAGCTATCTAAACAGGCTGATGCTTGTGTCCAGAATCAAGTTACGGAACGAAACATCACGATGGAGGAGCATGAGATGAAAGATGAAGAGGATGTTGAAGAAGGAGAGCATCTCCTACCCGGTTCGTATGAAATATTACAATTAGAGAGAGAGGAGATCCTCGCACCCCACACTCATTTTTGCACCATTTGCGGCAAAGGGTTCAAGAGGGATGCAAACTTGAGGATGCACATGCGTGGTCATGGAGACAAGTATAAGTCACCAGCAGCACTTGCTAAACCCAATAAAGAATGCAACTTGGAATCCATGCTTATCAAGAGGTATTCATGCCCTTACTCTGGTTGCAAGAGGAATAAAGATCATAAGAAGTTTCAGCCGCTTAAAACCATGTTGTGCGTGAAGAATCATTACAAGAGAAGTCATTGCGATAAAAGCTTCAGTTGTAGCAGGTGCAACAACAAGAAATTCTCAGTCATAGCAGACCTTAAAACTCATGAAAAGCACTGTGGACGCGACAAATGGCTTTGTTCTTGTGGCACAACTTTCTCCAGGAAAGACAAACTTTTTGGGCACATTGCTTTATTTCAAGGCCACACCCCTGCTATTCCCCTGGAAGAGAAAATCATTGCTGTCCCCGACCCGAGCGAAAGAAGTGACATACCCAACAAGGTTATAGGGATTGAGCTCAACGTCAGCTCCAATCTTTCAATCAGCGGTGGAGCTTTCAATCAAGAGATGATGAACTACAGGGCCAATCTAGAAGATCCTGTTGCGTGTTTCTCGCCGCTAAACTTCGACCCGTGTAACATGATAGGCTTTGAAGAGTTTTCTCGCGCAACATTTGAAGATTTGGATAATTCTTTCTCCTTTTTGATTCCAGGGTCATACGGTTATGATGAGAAGAGTGAAGGAGAAAATGAGTTCAAATAGTCTAAATAAAGGCTTATACTATTGACCTGAATTTTATCATCCTTGTTTTATTGCAACTTTTTGCTGGGTAGACAATGTGTAGTTGTAATTCCATAATATTATAAATAAACTTGTTTCCCTATACGGCTATACCTATATAAAAACTTGTCAAGGTAATTATAATCCATGAAAAATCATGCTAGTATTTTTGTCAATAAATGTAAGTGACAAATATATAGAGATGAACGCATGTCGCATGGTCAAATAGCGATGAAAATTTAAAGATCGTTTCTAAAACTCACATATATTTACCAACTAAAAATTAAAAAGTGGAGCGAAAAACGTTAGAAAGTTTGAGGGGAATCGAATGGAGCCACAAAAAAATATGAATTTCTAAGAAATATCGAAAGCGATCCAAGAATGATCTTTTCAAAAAATCATCCCCATTCCAACTCCGTCGGTTTAAGGTTGTATTTAGATCAGAACATTCAAGTTGGAGACATCGGAATTGAATACACATGATTCAGAAGAGATTTATAAAAGCGAAACAACAAGCGTTTGTTCCTCGCATTCACGTCGAGACGACGAATGAAACGCTAGTATAATATAAATATAATAGAATAGGATCATAACCGACTCATCAAATAGGTGTTTCTAGGTTTGCTCCTGTCATTGATAATAAATAATCAAACTGCCATTTTTTTCTCTATTAAAAATTAAAAATAGAGCGTAAAACGTTGGAAAGATTAATTAAGGAGAATCGAATGGAGACATCGGAATCGAAAACACCTATTTCCGCCACATGTCGTCGGTACGACGGACGCTTCCTCCTATTGTACAATCTATATATATACTAGATTACAATCCACCACCACACCTATAGCGATGAGATTTTTTCGTCGCTAAATCATGTATTTTCGTCGCTGAATCAATTATAGAATAAGGCAAAA
>JAWWMW010001178.1:12032-25604 GCA_035048345.1 Echeveria elegans
TTTTCATATTCAGTTTTTTCTGTCACCTATTTGAGTTTTATAATTCTCATGTAAATCAGATCAAAATGTCTTAAATATCCCTCAAACATTGAATAATCATTTTATTATAATTAAATGGATATAAATTGGATAATCTCAGCCATTGATTAGAAGGTACATCTATGATTATGATCTCTTTATATTTTTTATATTTAAATATTTTTACCTGATCTCTACCCTTATTTTTATGTGTAATTATTTATATGAATTACTAGCTGCGCTCCCGTCGTCCCGACGGAAATTGTTTCTGTGTCTCCATTTGATTCACCTAAAAAATTCTAAATATTTTCCGCTTATTTTTTAATGTTAATTTTTAATATTTTAAATTTTAGTTTAAATTTTAATTTTTCATTTTTAATGTTAATTTTTAATTTTTTAAATTTTAAATTTCAAAATTTTATTTAATGGATCGGGTCGGGCCGGACCCGTTATCTTTAATTTTAATGGCATATTTGTGATTAATTGTGGAGAATAGGGTAACAATGTAATTTTAGATTTGGTTTTAGGTTTGTTTCTTAATCTTTTATAAAAATAGATATATATTTTAAATTATTCCTAAGGATATGATATTCCTTTGGATGGAAATGCATTCAGGGAGATTCGGATCCGAACCCGAACCCGAACCCCCTTTATACAATGACCCAAATCTTAGTGCGAATAATTCTGATAACTTTTAATAACCACATCACCAACGTATCATAATTTTTTTATAATAAATGTGTTGACGTTTGAGTTATAACACCCAAATCTTTTTTTTTTCTCTCTTCAAGTTATAAGAAATTCATTCAACTTTTATAACACAATCTCTTTTCAGTTTAACCACCAAGTTAGGCAAAAATATGACATTATAAAGGTGGTTAATTAATTTTTTTGATATTATACATGTTATTTTATATAATATTTAGTTATATAAGTGGTTAATTGAAAACATATGCTGTTATATAGGTGGTTAAATAAAATTTCTCTTTATACATATGATTTTCTGAAAAAAAACATATTTAATATATGAGTTTTTTGCAGTTAACTCATGAAAACAATTGATGTAATTTAACCTCTTTTTACGACTTCAATATAAATATAACTCCGGCAGATATTAATATTTTTTAAAAATAAAAACTCTAAGTTTTCAAAAAAAATTAAAAACTAAATCAAACAAATTCAAAAATACAAAATACAAATTCACAACAAAAACATTTTAAATGAACACAAAAGTAAAGACATCCAAAATGTCTATTTTATTGAAATTCTTGTAACACTAAATATTGTTTTGATTTTAGCTTTTTTTGTAAGATTTATTGAATACAACAAATAGTTGTTCATTAGTGATTAGTCATAGAATCAATTTACAAATCACACAGATTTTCACATCGGTTGTCTGAGTATGATCTTTGAATTGCTATCGAAAATTATTTAAGATAGACACTTTTTTTATATATTAAAAAATGTATTTTCGAATGCAAAGAATGATAAAAATAAATATTTTGAAGAAATAAACATTTTGAAATATATATATATATATACAAAAAAGAAAGTATTCAAATAAAATTCTTTTTTTTGAAAATTTGAATTAAATTAATTTTTAACTAAAATTACCCGTACATAATTGTCAGATTCCGTCCGAGGCGGTGAAGACAAAGTGGTGTGTGTTCAACGAGTGGTAAATAAATGACGAGTGATTAAACTCTAAGAAAAAGTCCTTTAATGTAGGATTAAAGATGATTAACCTGTTACAATAATTTGTATCACATTAGTGATGGTGGTAAATTGTTTGATACTTGTCTGGAGAAGTGTTATTCTTATCACAATTTGCATTGGACGGGTGTGGTTTTAGGGTCTGTTCTTTTGACATGAACTGAAACTGAACTGAATTGAATTGAACTGAACTGAACAGAAAATTTAAAATTAATTAATTATATTTGTATATTATTTTTAATTTTAAAAAATTATTTTGACAATAGTGAATGCTTCTTAAGCTTATCTTATAGTTTCAAGTCTTATTACACTTTTAAAATAATTTTAAAAATAGTGAATGTTTATCGGTTGATTTAAATTAACTTTAAATTAAAATCAAAATAACAAAGCCTTAGTCTATGTAAATCTAAGGTTTAACTTTTCCCATACTCAACAACAACAAAAGCAAAGCAAAGCAAATCAAATCAAATCATGGATGAGATTAGATTGGAAACAAGGAACTGATGAGCTCAATTAGTGCTCAGGGCATACATAAACAAGTGTTAATTATTGAGTTCCCAAGTCATAAAAAGCGTGCCGTAATTTTGATGATTTGGCGCCATATTCGTATCACTTTGCTTAATTAGGTAGCGCAATTGAAGACATGACCACGACCACCTTGTCCAACTTCTTCACACCCCCTCCCACCATTCGCGCCACAACTTGTCCCCCAAAAAAACAAAAAATTGCCAAGCGTCACAGTTGTTAGACGAGTAAATAAGTAGTATTAAGTCTTCATAATCACACATTATCACTCAATTTAGTCATCTAATTTGTGACTCATGCCTCACCTCAAATCACTCGTAGACTTTAGTTCTAATGACATTACTTTAAGAGAATTATAAAATATGTCATCCTTCATATTCATTAGAATGAGGTCTGAACCTGCAACCTGTCAAAAATTATAAAGTGAAACGTCATAGTTTGAACGGTTTCAGCATGTCCGGTTGTGTTTAATAGTAAAACTACGTTCTATTTATATTTGTTCTAAAATTATGTACTTTTAAATCTCAGTTTTTGACAGGTGATTTGTCCGGATCCAAGTCCATATTCATTTTCAAAACATATGTTCTTGAAATTATGAAGTTTCTAAAGTGTGATAAATTTGCATCATAAAAATTTGCAATTTTATCGTCTGCGTGACTATACATACTTTTTTTTTATATTATATGACATTCCAAATACTGAAAATGCACGCCGGATGACAAGTGTGGTGTGATAAATTAATAACCATATCACCAACAAACCATAATTTTCATAATGATTTTAGTGAGATTTGTGGTGATGCGGTTGAACGTCTAGGCTGTGTTTAGTTTATGAGACCAAATTTGAAACTTTGTCCCGTTTTAATCGAAATGAAATGTTTTTCGATCAACCTTGGTCATCTGACCACATCTTAGGTTCCCATTGGTGAAGGCAACTGATGGGACGCGTAACATTATGAGATGGAAATGGTGGCTTCTATCCCATTCCATACACACCTGAAAATGAAGGTCTCATTTGGTCAAAGGTGACCCAACTTGATGGAAAAAACACTTGAGACGAGTCAAAGAAAGGAAAGAAAAAAAGAGACGAGTCAAAGTAAAGGACCAGTTGTAGGGTTACTTTATACATTTGTAGAACAAGATTTGAGCTAGTCGATAAAATTGCATTTTGAAAGCATAACAAATATGTGAATAAATGTGTTGAGGATGGAGAGGACGTGATTCGAGATTAGGATAGCTTGATTATCACCTTAGTGTGAGAGTACCTTAATAATAACAACATATGTTGAGATCAAGACACTTTCCAGTGGTGACATGTGAAGCTCCAACATGTTAATTTTATAACGAATAAAATTACTATAATGTTGTCTATTATTAAAGTACATTGCGTTTATGACTATTTTTAATTTTTAAGATTCAAAAAATGCAAAAACACACGTAAAAATAGTTTGATAATGCCATTAATGCTGCAGCCAATTTTTTTTTTGAAAGCATCATTGGAAATTTCGAAAAAAATTCAAATATTAATACACGTATCCGATTTAATATTTTCATAAGAAAACTGTACGTCATTTATAGTAATCAACAAAAAATGGGTTCTGAATTCGAATAGGGCGTTAGTAATATTACTACCTTTACCATTAATATTACTACCTCGTACCATTCAAAAAACGAAATGTTGCGGAACCAAAAAAAAATATTGGCATTGGATTTTTTGTGTCATCTTTAAATAAATTATGTAGTTACCAATATGTGACTTACCACAACACTAGGAAAAGTAGAATTTAAATCAATCTATTGCTTCTTACGTAATATTTGGCAATTTAATATTAATTTGGTTTAGTGTAAATTTTATTAAAAACCTAGATCTTTAATTATATTTTAAATTTTCTTTAAAAAAATTATACACGTCAGAATCTTAATTCATTTTAGAGAGAGAAGATCAAATATTGTCATCAACTGATAGTTTCGAATAAATCAAGAAATGAAATTTAAATACCAAAAGATTATCAAATCAAATTCAACCGTCAAAATTCATATTTAATCTCAACGTTCGCTGGTCATCAAAAAAAAAATCTCAACGTTCGCTGGATCATTCTATATTTTTACCAAAAAAAAAAAAAAACTACAACTCACCTGCCACGGTCCTAGCATATTTTATTTATACGATAAATAGTGTGTGAAAAACGGCCATATTCAATTGCTCACTAAAACCCTTCGATTTCTCGAAGCTTGAAGTTGGGTTGGATCAAGAAATGAAAGTACACAAAAGTAGAAGAATAATCAAGCTAAACTACATTCCCTACATTCCCCAAATAAATGACTTCCCACCATTAGAAACTCATGGCTAAAATCACGCTTTTTTGTACACCAAAATAAAGCCTTAATTCACGTTCCCAATTTCCACATTTGACGCCACATCCCCCCCTCAAAACCATCTTATTTATTACAACACCCAAGCATCAATAACAACACAATTACACAAGAGTGACTCTTAACTTTTTTTTTAGTACAGTATTCTTTAAGCCACAATGGCATTTCGCAATGGACCGCCTCGACTATGTGTCTGGCTTATCGCGCTTGCTCTGATGTTCGCACTCTCTCTCGCTAGCCCCAATTACAATGACGCGTTAGAGAAGGCATTGTTGTTTTTCCAAGGCCAGAGATCCGGGAGACTTCCTGTGAACCAGCAAATTCAGTGGCGAGATAGCTCTGGCCTATCTGACGGTTCGCTACAAAACGTATGTATCGACATTTTTTTTTTTTTGGGTAACCAAATGTGTTCGTTCTTCTTTTGATAACATTGTGTTCTGTTTTTCATTTTCAGGTGGACTTGACGGGCGGATACTACGACGCTGGGGATAATGTGAAGTTCAATTTCCCTATGGCATACACTACAACGATGCTATCGTGGAGTGTGCTTGAGTATGGGAAGAGAATGGGTTCCCAGTTAAAAAATGCTCAGGCGACTATTCGATGGGCTACGGATTATTTACTCAAGTGCGCAACAGCCACGCCTGGGAGACTTTACGTCGGAGTTGGGGATCCGAATTCTGACCATAAGTGCTGGGAGAGACCCGAGGACATGGACACTGTCCGATCAGTCTACTTTGTCACAGCTAATAATCCTGGATCAGACGTAGCAGGAGAGACAGCCGCAGCACTGGCTGCAGCTTCGATTGTTTTTCGGAAAGCTGATCCAAAATACTCAAGACTGTTGTTGAAAACTGCAAGACAAGTGATGGACTTTGCTATTAAGTACAGAGGAGCTTACAGTGACTCACTTGGCTCGGCCGTCTGTCCTTTTTACTGCTCGTATTCTGGTTACAAGGATGAACTTCTCTGGGGCGCCACGTGGCTTTTCAGAGCGACAAATGAAAACTACTACTACAATACCATCAAGTCTTTGGGCGCTAATGACGGACCAGACGTCTTTAGTTGGGATAATAAGTATGCCGGTGCATATGTTCTTCTTTCCAGGGTACAATCAATTTCTTGGCCACTTATACTTTTTCACCTCTGCAGCTGGCCCCGAATTCTCATAACAATGTCGTTTTTCGAACATTCGTATGTATAGGACTATAAAAATGTCACATTTTTATTGCAGAGATCGGTTCTGGCAAAGGATAAGAATTTTGATCAGTACAAGCAACAAGCAGAGGCTTTCATGTGCCGAATTTTGCCCAACTCTCCTTCCACATCGACGCAATAT
Organism: Echeveria elegans; assembly: GCA_035048345.1. Taxonomy (NCBI): domain Eukaryota; kingdom Viridiplantae; phylum Streptophyta; class Magnoliopsida; order Saxifragales; family Crassulaceae; genus Echeveria; species Echeveria elegans. Next base: position 18,000 of record JAWWMW010001178.1, read on the forward strand.
ACTCAAGGTTGAAAACATGCAACTTTGTTTGTGTTTTAGTATTTATCAAAATTTCAACTTAGAAACTGAATTTTAGATGTAAATTCAGGAGGGCTGATGTATAAGTTACCTGCAAGCAATCTCCAGTATGTGACATCCATAACTTTCTTGCTTTCCACTTATGGCAAGTACATGCAAGCAAAGCAGTTTACCTTCAATTGTGGCAATCTGGTTGTAACTTCAAGAACCCTAAGAAGTCTTGCTAGAAGCCAAGTAAGCACATCCCTAACCATATTTTTAGTTCCTTTCAGTATTCAAATTCCGACAAAAGTACCAATTTTAGCTAACACATATTTGTTTGTTGAAATAGGTGGACTACATACTAGGGGTCAATCCCTTGAAAATGTCTTACATGGTAGGGTACGGTTCGAATTACCCTAGAAAAATTCATCATAGAGGATCATCCTTGCCTTCCAAGGCAAGTCATCCACAATCAATCGGGTGCGATGGAGGGTTCCAACCATTCTACTACGCCGGAAACCCGAATCCAAATATATTAACAGGAGCAGTCGTAGGGGGACCGGATCAAAACGATAAGTATTCGGATGACAGAAGCGATTACAGTCACTCTGAACCGGCAACTTACATCAATGCTGCCTTAGTTGGTCCACTAGCTTACCTCTCAAAGAGGTTTGGTTAAAATAACAAGGACAAGTAGGCATTGTATTGTATCCTATCCCAAAGTTCTGTGTGTTGCTTAACTTAGTTTGTACAAACGCCCCTCTTGTGTTGGCGTCCGTCAAAATTGGTGGCTTTAATTTCGAAACTGATAATTTGCATCAACACTATTTTTCACGTCGAAGTGCACCGGAATAACTCATAATCAACAGACCTGAATTGGAGGGTTTGTCAAAATAAAGTTTTAATGGTGGGTTTGTGTAATATCGGATTTTATGGATGGTTTCAGATAAAACTCGTATTTTACACGCGATTTGGTTTTCGATAAATCACTAAAGATAAGAATGGTTGGTAAGTTGTCATACGTCAAAATAAGAACGATTTTCAGTAAAACATGTATTTGTTTAACTTTTCATAGCATCTATTACCGTGTTTAATATTTCTTTTATTGTTTCTCATGATTTGATTCACCAGAATTGGAATCATACATATGAGATTTACTCGAATTTTGATTCCCCAAGCGGAATCGTATTTTATTTTATTTTAAGATTTGCTCCAGCAAGCTCTTCTTTATACTTGAGTCATATCTTCTTCTTCACGCTGCTAAGTCTTTGTTGCAGAAGCTCTTAATTGTATTTGCCAAAACCTTTGTCATACTTCATGATGTTCATGGAGCTCACAATTTTGAAGGAGGAGAAACCTGAAGGTCTAGTTTCGCATTTTCCATTTTCTAGCTACCAACTACCAAATAGCAAACTCAGTCCATTCCTTTCATGGGGTGCTGATATGGTATTCCTCTGTGTATCAAGGTCGGAACTCAGAAACCAAACATGGGAAGAGGCCGAAGTCTTTGTGATGTTCATAATATGCATACTTTTCGGGTCATTAGCTTTAGTGAGATTATTCATAGATGTAATTGCTATTGTCTATAATACTGTAACTTTTTTCGGAGGAGCTAAAGGGGAAGTGAGTTGGGGAACAGCTGACTTGTTACATGAGTTTTTCCTTGTTCTTCTTACTGTTGAATTGTATAATCATAATGTTGGTCATCTCGCTTAATGGTAAATGCCGATTTCTATTTTTTTTTTCGATTTGAGGGTATTATAATCGCTCATAGAGCACATAGCATATTACAAACATAGTTTACCAATGAAGATCAACATCACACCATGAGCATCGCATCACTCGAGCACGGGAAGAAATAACAAGAAATGGTGGAGGCCAGGAATTGAACTCTAGACCTAAGAGTTTCAACCTAAGAGTTTCATGTCTGAACTCTTAACCAACAGGACACCACCCTGTTGTTCTGCCGACTTCTATTCTTGAATTGGGCAAATTAACTGATTCTAATATTTTTTCAGAGGAAAAAAAATAATTTTTTAAAAATTAAATAGACAATTACAAATGAAAATGAAAACATATTCATCATCGGGTAAATATTTTCTTGTGAATGAAAACATAAAATTAATTTATAGTGACATATTTTCCAAAGCTTCCCTATTCCAGCGAATTATTCAATTCACCATCAGCGTCTCCGTATCATCAAAATCGTCACGATGTTCAAGAAAGCAGCGGAGTCCAAATCACTACAACGCCTCTCAGGTGCTGATAAAAAGAAGCTCAGACGAACTCTCAAAGACCGATTTCGCAAACGCTTCCGATGCCGACATCGACGCCTTGTTACCCTCTAAGGTACTTGAGTGTGCTCACATACATGTTTTTCTAGGTTTTTTTTATTACAGTTATGATTAATTGAAATGTGCAGGTGGAGATATATGTGTCTAAGTTCCAGAACAGAGTTCATGTCTATTGGGTTGAAGAAGAGGGCTTACCTATGGTTTTTTTGATGTGGATGGTCGGGGACTGGGATATATCCAACTGGTACGCTTGAAAATCACGTCTACTGGGTTGAATTGTTGCTTTCTTTTACTACCTACTAATGGAAGTTTAGGTCTTTTTCCTTCATGGGAAAGTGCATTGAATGGTCGATTTTTTTAAGGATATTTGTTTGGCGGAAGTGAAAACAAAATGAAAGGACTCGGTATAAACTGTTTATACTTAGATTTCCATGAGAAAGCCTTTTTTTAAAATTTTTATTTTCCCGGCCTCTAAGTTGTTTGAAAGTAGGTTTGAAGGAATACTTATCAAGCTTCCAATATTTCCGTTCTTCTCAGGTGATAGAATAGTATTGTTAATGGGAGGTAGTTTGGGTCAGAGCTAACGTAGTATTTGAATTGGTTTTATTCATTATGTAACTGACAATATAGGTAAGTTCTCCTATGGTTTCAAATGATTTACTATTTGTTTAATGGTGCTTTTCTTTGTGTTTTCAGCTCTGGAAAGTTCCTGAACTTCTGCCCGTGTTCATTTTGAAAGGGGGAGAAGTCTCACATTATATCATTGGTGGCGCTGATTTGATGTTCCCTGGTATCCGTGTGCATGAGGAAAGGTTACCTGTTTTTTTGGCAGGAGAGATATGGGCAGTTAAAGTTCCTGGAAATCCTGCTCCTATAGCAGTAAATTTATGGCCCATCTTGGGGTAAATTATGGTGTATTATTTGGCTGAAGGTAAGCTGAGTCAGGTTCATTATATTTGCAGGTTGGAATTACTACCATGAGTAGTGAAGAAGCATTAATAGCTGGATTGCGTGGGAAGGCTCTCAGAATAGCACACTACTATGGAGATGCACTCTGGTAATTTTCCATTTAAGTTTGTGTATGTGGCATTTGATAAATGCAACAATCTGATTGTATTAATGTTGCGTCTCTTTATATATAAATATAGTCAGTTGGTAGATCGATGGATCTTGTACTTGGCCATTAGGCTATGTGACTTATTAGTTCTGAGTGGGACTTGGATGCATGCACAGGTCGCATTTGTTTAAGAAAATGGTGACTGAGCAAGCTACGGATAATATATAACTCATCGAGCTGTTGTTTTCATGATTAGTGAGTAGTGACTGAAATATTTGGTATTTAGTAATTGGGATTTCAGATTGTTTTATTGATTTTGAACCTCATCGGTTGATATATAGATAAAAAAATGAAATGAGAGTTTAAATAAAGTCAATTTTCTCATTCAAATTATAAATTTTGGTATTATTTCTTTCCATGAATCACGAAATTGCTTGTGGAAACTTTCACTGTTTTCATTTTCTATTATGTAAGAATTTAGTGAAGTATAAAGAAATCACAGATCTAGGCATTATGAAGTCACAGAAATAGGCATAGTTCATAAATGCCAGAACACAATAGCGGGAAACAAGTGAAATGTTTCAATCCTAATTCCCAATGGAACCATACCAAATTTGACACAATTACGACAGCCAGATACCACAAGGACAAGGTTTGGAACCGATACATAAATCGAGATTTTTTTCATTCTAGATACAGTCCATTGCTTGCAACTTCCCACAACTTTTATAGACGTATGAAAATGCATGATGTGAAAGGAGATCTTTCAATAGAAACTTTTAGGTTCCGTTTGGTTGTAAAAAAAAGTAAAGAAAAGAAAATTTAACGAAAAATGATTTTTTCATGCGAAAGTTGTAAGAAACATTTAATCTCATTTTGCCTATTTTTCTATTTTTTCTCTTACAACCAAACACACATTCTATTGTCACTCAAAATTTCCACCCCCCACACACAACCAAACGGGCCTTACAAAATACAAGCAACACTATGAATTTCCGAGAGAAAACTAACACTACTAAATGTAGAACGTTTGTGAAAACATTATTAATCACAACTACCAGCGAGAACAGTTGTAATATTCATAACCAATTGACTAATAAATACTAAGCTAATGATACATTCCTTCTCATGGTGGGAAAATATATGGGCACAGTTACTACTTTGTCAAACATAAAAGGCACAAACAATAGCTACAATAAACTGGATACTTGTTGCAACCACAGAAGACCAAAGACTTCATTCACACACAAAATAATACTGAGATGCGTGCATCAATGATATGTTCCCCTAGATGGCAGATGTTTTTTTCCAAACATAAATTATTCCGAACGGGTAAAAATCAAAGTACTACGTTATGACACTGCCTGCCATTTACTTCTATCTAGCTACTGTACTGACTTACGATTGAAATAGCCTCTAGAGTTTGCACCATACTGATGAAAGTATTGAAACTACCACGGAACTCCAATTCCCTTAAGGCGACGAGCCAGCTCAAAATCTTTCTTCATAAGAGTCACACGCTTAGCATGTATAGCACACAGCATTCCATCTTCAAACAAATGAACCAGAAAATCTTCTGATGCCTCCTGCAGAGCCACTAATGCTTCAGGAGTCCATCTACTCACTTCAGGGGAGTACTGAAAAGTTAATTCTCTCACTGTTCTTATAAAAGGAGCCGCCGGTATCAGAAGCTTAGTACTCTTCTGAAAGTGCCGAATCTCACGTAGAGCCTTAGTACCCGGTCTCCAACGGTGCTTCCTCTTTGCACCACTGGCATTTCCGGGTTGTGGGATTTGAGCAGTACCTGTGCGATCTCCTCCACTATCTCTGGTAGTTCCAGTTCTTCGGTTGGAATCTGATGCGCTGCTGCTGCTTCCTCTGGAAAGAGATTTGCGACTTTTCCCCAATCCCCTAGTAGCTTGAGTTTTTGTTCTCGCCATCACTAATCACAACCTAATCGAATTACTGCAAAACTTACATTATCAAATAGCCAGGCTAGGCCAGATTGAAAAACACTAAGCTCCATGTTTTTCAACAACTTAAGGAATACACACTTAAAATAGGACACAGCTAACCATGACAAAGCGGTGACTAACAGGCGCATTTTAACAAACAGTTGGTGTGCACCAGAAACGCCAACACACAGAAACACTATAAAAGGGGGCACGCAGACACATATTGACAAATCTACATAGCGCGCGCTCAACAGCACAAACTGAAGCTAAACAACAAATATCTTCTAATAAATCCGCACATAAACGAGAAATTGGAGTTTATAATCGAATAAAAGTGTAGTCGTGGTGGTTTAGGGTTTTGGTAATAACCGCAGCGGCGAAAGCGAAATAGGCATAGATCGGGGGGAAGGAAGGAAAGAGAAAGTGGCTGACCTGAGTTTGAGAGGTGAAGGCGAGTTAAAGGCGAGAGCTTTGCGCATGGATGGGGATTGTCTCCGTCGACCAGTTTTAAGAGAGCAGCCGGTGGCAGAGCGCGTGAGGAGAGAAACCAAAATTTCGAAATGGAGCCGTTTGCCGCTTATTCTTTATGATTCAAATTTCTGCAAACCCAATATAGGGCATCAATTGCGTATGATTTTCTTTCTAAACTACTGTAGTAAAAATTGGCACAATTTGTGCATATAATGGGAGATGAGATTGGAAAGATAAAAGAGAAGAACGTGGTATAGTGAAATAAGAACGTGGTTGAGGGGAGTTTGGAGCAGGGGATAAAGAAGATTAATAGTAATAGGAAAAATTTATGTCGTCAGCTAGTAAATATAAAAATATTTAATAAAATCCAATCGATAAAGGGGTGCTCTTAAGTCTTAACGATATTTATGCCTTAGTATCAGAGGCATATTGGTAGTTTCCTCAATTTTGAATACATTAGGAAACATGAGCGTTTGTTTGATCCTTTTGACGATTAGTACATCCCGATTGTTGGCGTGTTTGGTATTGTCCTTGATAAAAATGCAGCAAGGTGCATGAATGATGAACCCTTATCCTCCTTTTGGAATGAATAGTGGAAACGGTTAGGGCATCCGTAGCAGAGCACCTTCTCCATGAGCATCTTCTTCAAATCTTTCAAAACCAAGCACAAAAATCTTCCAAAATTGGGCATATGCACCAATGAAATTCTATAGCACCTTCTCATTAAGTACTTTCTCCCATTTCCCTCAAAATCAAGCACAAAATGAGAGATGAAATTCTCTAGCACCTCCTCATTTAGCACCTTCTCTAGCACTTCATCTCTCATTTTGTGCTTTAATGAAAAAATATAATCACTTTAACACATTCTCTCTCCAATCTATTTACTTTTCACACATTCTCTTACCTACTTTTATCTCACATAATCTATTTTTCTTAAAATTTACACTTCTTTTAGCACATTCTCTAGCACTTCACCGGTGCATATGCTCTTAAAGGCCTTTTAATAAATCATTTTTGTGCTTACGTCGTTCACTCAGAGCCATCCATTTTACTTTTTCGTTATTTTAACGGCGTGTGGTGTACATCCGCCAAGTTAATTAAAAGAAAATCTTAGGCGACTGTATGTCATGTATCGTTAAAATAAACGAAAAATGAAATATCTTGAGTGAACAAAGAAAAAAAAGATGGTTCACTGAAAACTCAAAATATATGGGGTCTCATTGATCTTTGAAATGGTTGGAATAGGGGTTCTCTTGTGTATTTCCTTGCCCAAACCAAATTATGCTTCTTTACTAACTCTTTGCATACTTGCTTTGTGGGATACATTTTTTTTCTTCCTTCTTCTTTTTATTAAAGGAATCACAGGATTTCACTCATAACCCAAACTTTGTGGGATATACATATCACGTCATTCATGTGTTTTAGTTGTAGTATAAGAAAATTGTTGTTTATATATTTAATCGTGCTCATCTAGAACTCGCGCTTCATAAGAAAGGCGAAGAAAGGATTTTCCACGCCCTACCCGCGCATGGTGGCTGTAGTAATGTAAAGATTCTCTCATCCATGACCGTGGTGGCTGTGTACCGCTATCTCAGGCGCATGAAGCCCTTCCACGGTCACAATAAATGGTTACACGCCCTTGACTACTTGAATCAGTTTTTAATTATAGAAAAACTAGTGGGTGATCCGTCGTCCCGATGAGAATTTTCTTCATGTTTTAATTCAATTTTAATAAATATTTTCAACGTTTCTCTCTATAATTTTATTATTGTAATTAAAATTTTTGAATGCTACATATTTTTTAATTTTTTGAATATAGTTCCATTAT
>JAWWMW010001178.1:25704-39338 GCA_035048345.1 Echeveria elegans
AGTTGATTTTATATGTACTAGATGTAATTAGTCTCGTACAACTTATTGTACCCTTGTAACCCTTTTATCAAAAAAAAAAAAAATCGCTTTCAATAACTAATATACAAATAAAAATAATACTCATTAATAAATAAACAACAAGCAATTAACAATTAAGTGTTAGATTCTCAAATAGACAGTCACCCACTACAGAATTGCGTTGCATTTGAGGAGAGAATAGAAACGTCTCACCCTTCCACAGATTGTGCCGCAGATGAGGAGAGAAATTATAAGTGAACTCCAAGTTAGCAGAGTAACATAGAACAATAACCAGTCATTCCAAATGCTTCAAAATTAAAATCGATCACCACTAGAAGACTCATGTACTGCAACCGGTCCTGGATCTTCATTGCAGTCCCTTTGTTATCCATCTTACTTCCCCTCTGTCCCTGATTCCATAAGGTATCTCCCATCATTTCGAATAAAACCTTGGTTCCAAAAGGAGTTGCTTGGAAACCTTCTGAAACTAATCTATTAAACTCTTGCCCAAAACGATCCTGGTTTTTCGGAGTACTTACAGATATATTTGTCATCAGCCTGAAGCATATGAACACCAGTTCCTGTAAACCGAGGTCCAAGCAGAGGCACTTCAAGGGAACTTAACCTCTTCTTAAATGTGGGGCTTTCTTCCACTTTCAACACGAATTTCATCCAAGTAAAACATCACAACGCTGTATCTCAGCAAACCATGATTAGAGAATCAGTTTCAGAAAAAAAAAACGTTATTTGTCACCAACCGTCGCCTTCTTCAGCGGTCGAGTTAGCCGCATTCGGTTCATTCCTTCCATCTGAGACAATCATCTGCAATCCAGCACCTTAAGAATCCATGCGGAGAGGACGGTGTGGTTAAGTCACTGAAATTGGCTGCGTTTCGTCATCGGTTAAAGGTCCAGAGGTTGAATAAGGGGGATTGACAGAGACGTGATCACCGGCGGATGTCCAGTACAATATTTCAGCGAATATTAACAATTTTTTTATTGGATTCATTTTTAATTCTTAATTTTTTTCATCAATTATTGTATTACAGTAATACGGAGTATATTTTTACGAAATTTAACATTACCCGTATTTTACTTTGGAAAGGGTGGAGAATATAAAAGTGGGTCTGCTTAAAAGATTCAAAATATGTGATTTTATTATTATTACTAGCTGCGCTCTCGTCGTCCCGACAATTTTTTTTCCCATGTCTCCATTTGATTCACCTAAAAAATTTAAAATATTTTCCGCTTAATTTTTATTTTTAATATTAATTTTTAATTTTTTAATTTTTTATTTTTAATGTTAATTTTTAATGTTAATTTTTAATATTTTATTTTTTATTTAATGGGTTGGGTCGGATCAGATCCATTATCTTTAATTTTAATGACATATCTTGTGATTAATGGTGGAGAGAGAGGTAACAATTTAATTTTAGTTTTAATTTTACGTCTGTTTTCTAATCTTTTATAAGAATAGATTTATTTAATGGGTCGGAACATGCTTGACCCATTATCTGTAATTTTAATGACATATTTATGATTAATGGTAAAGAAATAAATAACAATATAATTTTAATTTTGATTTTACGTACATTTTCCAATCTTTTATAAGAATAGATGTAATTATCATAAAAAAAAAAACAACATATGAGCTGAGATAATACGATCATACGAATAAAAAAGACACAACTTGGTCACTTGTGACAAGCAAAGTCAATCGTATACTTTGATTTGATCTCACTTTCCGCTTCCGACCGTACACAGCCCAACTCAGTTTTCCTCCCGATTCGACTCCCTACGTCGCCGATCATCCACACTCACCGCTACACTCAATTCGCGGTAATTCCTATCCGCTCCAAAACCCTAATCAGTCCGATTAGGATTACGTCATCGTTTTACTGCGCCTCACTTCGAATTCCAATTCGCGTTTTCTGTGCGTGTTTGGCCTAGTGGTAGGGATGGTTACAGGACAGGACAATGGGAACGGAGGGGATAGGACTCCGGCCAGCAGTTCCCGCTTTTTAGGAGGTGGAGGGTATGTTAGATCGACGGTTTCTGGGGGTCAGTCGCTCTCCACGAGTGGTAGTGTTGGATCTCCTAGCCGGAGCGAGCAAGCTGCCAGTACGCCTGTCAGTGAGAGCACCTTTGTAAGGCTCAACCACTTGGACATTCATGCAGATGATGCTGACACATTAGGGTCCGTCATCATTCCTCCTTTTACTTCTTTTTTTTCCGCATTTTGCAAGAATAGATAGATATGGAAAGCTATGCCACTGGATATGTTTTAATGTCTATGCACAACATTATGTGTTTGTGATGATAAATTTAACAAGTAGCTGTTGTTATTTTTCATGTTTTTGTTCCTCTGAAAGGATCTTCTTCAGCTTTGGAATCAAGTCAATTAATGATTTCTTTTCTAATGGTGAATTCGTTGGCTATTTTAGTTGTGCTACATTCTAGCTAGATGCAACTGAAGGCCATGCCTTATCGGTACTTCCTGCCTTGACCTCCATAGTTTTGATGCAGGAAGAAGAAGAAAAGGGGCCAAAGGGCAGTCGGAGGTGATAAGAATGGCAGGGGGCTTCGACAATTTAGCCTGAAAGGTGCTTAGAAACTATTGTGTCCTTATTGCATTGTGACTATGTTTCTGAAACCACTCTACTGTAGTATTACGGTTCTGTTCTCTTCTATGATTTGGCAGTGAAGCTAGTCTTCGTTCTTAGTTTTATCTTTTTTGGGTTTTATAGTATGTGAGAAAGTGGAGAGCAAAGGAAGGACAACTTACAATGAGGTGAGGTGATTTGTTGGCATCTTTGAGTGCAACGGATGCACCATATCCTTTGTTGTCGTAATATATTTTCATTTACTTTGTCCAAAGTCCTATTTAAGGTGATATTACTGAAGTGAGCGACTTCTTATTAAATGTCAAGCATCTTACCGTTGTCCAGGTAGCTGATGAACTTGTTGCTGAATTTTCGGTTCCGGCAATGGGTCTTGCACCAGATCAGGTCTGCAACGATTATTTTGTTTCTGTATCTATGTAGGTGTTAATGAACTGATGGCACCTCATAAATTTTTATTATAAATCTTAATATGTGTGCCACCTGAAAACAAAACCCACTGAATCTGAGTCCATGCCATTTTTATGGCAGCAACAATATGATGAAAAGAATATACGACGGAGGGTGTATGATGCCTTAAATGTCCTCATGGCGATGGACATTATATCCAAGGACAAGAAGGAAATAAAGTGGAAAGGGCTACCTAGGACTACATTGACCGATGTGGAAGAGTTAAAGGCATGTGATTTGCCCGCCGATCGACCATCACAGCTTCGTCCTTGCTATTAAAATGAAATAATTATTCAAAAGTCAGGGTCATCCTAAACTTGTATTTTTTTAATATACTTTATGCAGGGAGAGCGTTTGGCACTAAGAACTAGAATTGAGAAGAAAGCAGCATACCTGCAGGAACTCGAGGAACAGGTAGGAAATATGCTTCTGGCTACCCAAAGAATTTTTCCTTGTAATGTTTGAGTACAGATGTCAAGTAATAGAAGAAGTCTCTTTACGGTTTCAAACTCTTGTTGTCCCATGTAGTATGTCGGGCTTCAAAACTTGATCCAACGAAATGAGCAACTATTCAATTCGGAAAATGCTCCCAGCCAAGGCGTGCAGCTCCCATTTATTTTGGTCCAGGTACAAACATACTTGCTATCCCTTGTGTTCAAAAAGCGTAAGCTGGTTGACAGACTGTGTCAAAAAACTCTCTAATTCAGTTTGACTTACAAATTGCTTTCATTTCTATGAATATCGGGACAGACACGCCCACACGCAACTGTTGAAGTGGAAATTTCCGAAGATATGCAACTCGTACATTTCGACTTCAACAGGTTAGATTCAAGAAGTTAAACAAAAAGAATAGCTAAACTGAATTGTGAATTCATGATTCGAGAACAATGTAAATTTGATCTGGATGATATAGCCTGTAGTGGTAACTTTTGAAAACCGTTTTTACTTCTTTCTTTTAGGTCTCTGTATCTACTCTCAACTCCCTGTAATTCTCTTTCTTTCAAGTCTCCGTATCTACTCTTACACACAGTTACCATATTATTGTGCAGCACTCCTTTCGAACTTCACGATGATAATTATGTACTGAAGGCTATGAATTTCTGCCAACGATCCCAAACCGACGCACCTGACGCAGAAAATAGCTATCTTTTGGAAGCAGGAGAGGGGTGTAGCATAAATCCACAGCAATCAATCAGATCAAGCACCCTGAGTCAGAGTCAGCACGCAACATCGCATCCTCTTCCAGGAATAATCAAGGCTCGGGGCAAGTATGAGATTTAAGCATTTAGCATCAGCATTATGGCCTCAAATTGATAAACACCCGTGGCTGGTGACAACTCTGAAGTCTCATCTTCAGACAACAGCGGCGGGATCATATATTTATTGAAGATAACCAAAGAGTCGTAAAAGCCATTAGCTCGTTTGATCTGCCACTCATGTAGAGTTGCCCAAATCCAGAGTTGAGCTTGTTTTCATGTTACATAGTTTCGAAACTTATTTTCCGTGTACTTAGTTATACAATTCTGAGTACTTGTTTGGTACGACTACCGTCGACACAAAGAATCACTGATTCGAAATTTCGATTTTGTTTTGCTCCGTGCTATGACTCATTTGAAGCCTAAAGAAGAGTTGGATTGGATTTTCTCTGTAAAACATTGGCCATCGCAAATTTTCAATTAACTTTTTGTTAAGCTAGAAAAAGTGAAAGAATAATTATTGCTACTTAACATACAATAACATCTCCTGAAGCCTGAAACTGAGCTCAATCCTTTACCTCTCGATGAGGACCAGTATGTTTTATCTATATGTTTGTTTTCAACATCTGAGTTGTTGATGAATTGAGCTTTCTTTTACTGCAGCCGATATTTTCAGAATGTGTCCGTGAGGGATGACCACTTCAAGACCAAGAAGCACAGGAAAAGGTACGCTTTTTTGTTGTGATTGTTTGTTTTGTTGCCTTGCTTGTTCGTTTTTTATTTATATATATTACTTGGTTGGTCAGAATCATTTATTTATATTTATATTTAGAATTTTTTTTTGCCGGAATAGTACAAAGGGTGTGACTTTTTGACAATCGAAAACATATAAGTGGTTATTTGTAAAAAAAAAATTCATATGAGTGTGATTTTAAAAATACTCTAAACAAATGAGTGGTTATTTGTATTAAACCGCATAGATACTCAGTTTCACATCAAAATTTGTCAGTGAGGGACACCCTGACAAGCTCCCTGATCACCAATTTCCTGAGAGCAAAGTTGCCTCCTAGTTATGCACCAAAACTAAATACGGCAGTGTTCTTTGTATAGATCGCAACCAAGGCGACTGTGGGCTACGAAAAAAATGTAGGACTCTTGCCAGGGGTAGAGGTTGCAAATGGGTGGATTGGATGGTTTATAGATGAATTTTAAACGGAATGAATTTTAAATGGTCTAGACCATTTAATTCATTTAATCCATTTAGTCCATATATAAAAGTTAATTTAGTCTAGTCAACGCCGGTCAACAGTTGGTCAACACCGGTCAACAGTTAGTCAACGTCTGTCAAACACCGGTCAAACTTACTAAATTGTTAATGGATTGTAAATAAATTTTTTAATGGACCATTTATACACCATTTAGTAAAGTGATATTTAAATTGATTATAAATGAATTGTAAATAGATGGTTAATGTGTTGTAAATATATTTTAATGGACCATTTATAGATCATTTATATAAATGGTCCAACTTGACACCTCTAGCGAGGGGTATTGGGTTTACTGAGCTGATGTAGAACTTGATGATGATAATTGTAAGGTTCTTGTTAACATTGAGCAGCAGAGTCCTGGCATTGCTTACGAAGTTAACAGTCATCTGAGAAAGAAGCAACATTCAACGTCGAATGTTTAGGTATGCGCCAGATGTTGATTTTATTCCGCTCACGCTTGTGTTACCCGTCTACGCTTGGTGGCTAGTAGAAACAGGTGAGAGGAACAGTACGTGTCCACGGTTGAGGGCTTGAGGCCTGATGGGAAGACCCAAGTGACTGTGGAGTAAAAGAATGAAAATGAAGCTATGATCCTTGTTAGAGTCCACATAGTGCTAATATCCGCTCAGCATAGTAGACCTCAAAGGAACACATGTGATTCAAGCCTGTCAAGAATCTTAATGAAACCGCCATCTTCCACCTCAGCCAATCTGGCCGATTTAACACCGGCGGACTTCACGGGGATGCGGGACTCAAACCTTCTCGTCACTGCCTCGTTCGGAATGACGATTCTCACAAAATTAAAAATATATAACATTCAAAAATTTTAATTAAAAGAATAAAATTATAGAGAGAAACGTTGGAAATCTTTATTAAAATTTAATTAAAACATGGAGAAAATTTCCGTCGGGACGACGGATTTGACACTTGTAAAAGAATATCTAACTAACAAATCATACATTTACTAAGAACATCTAACTAAATCCATACATTTACCAATAATATCGAATTAAATCCCTATCACCTAACTAAACCATTCCAACTAAATATCTAACTAACAAACCGTACATTTACCAACAACATCTAACTAAATCCCTATCACTTAACTAAATCATTCCAACTAAATTAAAAATTAAATAAAAAAATTTAAATTTAACAAAGAAACAATTTCTGTCGGGACGACGAGACCACCACTAGTAATAATAATAAAAAAAACTGCATGTTGATATTTTCACAACTGACAGAAAAAATAAAGGGGATTTATATAAACGGAAGTCAGTCAAGACGCATCGGCAGACTTGTCTTCGGCTTATACTGCACTGTGTTCGATTGGAACAGGCATTACTGTAACCAATCGTAAGCATTGTGCATAACAATTTATATGATCTGGGTCCAAGCCTTCAAGGCAATGTGTAGCTCATATTCGCTCATCAAAATCAGGGTACCTCATGTTAGGCTTCCCTTCATCAGCAACAGCTTGTCAAGGTGACCAACTGGCAGGGAAAAGGCCCCTGCCTGCTGAGTACGAAAAATAGGGTATGAACAGTATATGAACCCAAGAATATTAACTCCCTGTAAGCTGACATTACTTGGTCATTAGGGAAAACAGTCGGTTTAACTTATATTTGTGAACGTGCCAGGTAGGAAGACCTTGCATAATGCCTCAGCAGCTAATTCAACTCTCATGGAATCCTATAGAAACAACATGGGAGGATAACAAGAAGTTACAAGGATGAAAGTCTTTCTGAGTTGTGCAAATAAGGCATAGCAGCATGATGTATGAGATACCTTGCCCTTGAAATTTACTACCAGGGGCCCACTTCGGGATTTACGGAAGCAACCTAGATAATGCAAATGAAAATCAGGTCAAAACAAAAAACAAGTAATAGCAATTCTCAATATGAGATTCTCGGATGGAATTAATACCAATATAAATATCAGGAAACTGAAGACTTAGTTTCGCCAGATGCTTAGAGATATCTATCTGCGAGAGACAATAATTAATACTTTAGCAGGTTATGGAACACAAGCAGTTTTAGGTATGTATGAAATAGTTGATTAAACAGGAATGGCACTAAGAAAAATAATTGAGATTACTCACATCACGAATATTGGTCTCCAAATGCTTAAACACAAATGGTTCAAATACTTTTAATGGTCCATCAGATTTGGATAGTTCAACAAGACAATGCCACTGCTCTTCCAGCTCAGTAACATTTGAAGCACTGAAAACTATTAGATTTTGGAATTTGAGCTACACATGAAACAGCCATCATTAGGTCTTGGAACACTAACCGAAACATCAAAAGAGCGAACTCTAGGTTAGATTATATATGAGATATTCTATTATCTGACACTGCATGAGAAGAGCTAAACAAGATTCAACAACAGACTTACCAATGGAACTGTGAGCTTTTCATGATGCAGTAGCTCAGTGATGGCCTCTGGCAACTGGACCTTCTGCAGACAACATTTGACTTTGTTAGAACTGCAATGCCATAAAAGTTTATTCAGTAAGACTACGTAGAGCTGGCTGGTACTCCAGGTCACCAAGCCCGGAATTCTACGACATTATACACCTAGACATCCAAGAGAGTATATCAAGATGTAAACTTAAATCAGACTTTCTTTTCAAGAGGAGTTACAGAAGGCTTGCACGCCTTATGGAACAGAGATTTTTTTTTTGCAATGACAAAATTATGTCATTTATTAAAAATCAAAGTAGAGCCAGGCAATTATTATGAAGCATCAATATTGCACTGCAGCCTTGTGCATATCGCATAGTTAAAGTGTTAATTGCGGTTACCTCATCTTCATTGCTACAGCACTGGTCACTTTTGAGAGGTTTAAAATATTCATTAAATGCATCATGAGGCGCCTGAAAAGCACAAAGCAATAAGGATCAAACAATGAAAAAATAATTTGATACCTCAAACATTAACTTTGTAGCAAAACTTCAATGTTCCCTATACAACTGAACTGATTTGACTTATAGGCAAAATTTACTATTTAAAAAATGTTTAAAGAAGGGAGAAGGACCAATCAGGAACGTGCCATAATATTTCTATCATCTACCAAATTCACTTTTATCAGAATAATATGCCATTCAGAAATTATGCATGGCAACATTTCCTCCATTATTACCCACCATACGAACTCCAAAAGCTTTAGCAATACCAGCTAGAGCAACATCAGAATGTAATGGTCCCACCCCTCCATACACAAATACCTGTATGAACCCAATTGCAACCAGAACTAAGTCAAAATGGCTGATCTCATGGCAAACTTAAAATGTAGCGCTATCAAAACCTGGGTTACCATGTCAGCATCAACTATCCTCTGTTCAACTTCATCTGCCACAGAATCTATCTGAATCATGAAGAAATAACATCATCAGTAAAAAAGGACAAAAGCGTGTGGAAATACTATGGCACATTACATGCATAGGCAGGGAAACATTACTCTTCATGACTTCATTGATTCGTTGGTTATATTAGCTATAGGCGGCTCTAAGAACGTTACACAAATAATCAGAGAAGAACCAAAATGATATTTATACAAGAAAGTGATGAAGTCACATAGTACTACCATCGGACTGAATGTTTTTTCCTCATGAAGTTGCTATGATATCTTCTTACCTTAAAACTACTAACAGTGACAATATTTTAAATATAATACACACAATCGCAAAGGCACTCACATCATTTTGAACTGTGACACTCTTTAAAACAATCCACCCTATGTCATGGAGCTTTTTGAACAGTAAGGGTCCCAAGTTGTCAACAGCAGTTCCAGATCTGACATTTGCAGCAACAAGTATATATGTGAGTGACTACCTTAAGTGAAAAGTGCTAGAGCTAAAGTCCTGAAATGGTTCACAAAAATTCCACTAACAGAGCATATTTGTTAAAATAAAATACATCGGATAACTAAATTAACGGCATAGAAGCAAAACACAGGGCACTGAAACTAATATTTTGATTTAACTGTTCAAATGTTGATGTCTGTACACATGGCACTCGCTCATGGTAAACAGAATCATCAGAAGCTCCCATGACACACATAAAATATAAAATCATGAATCTTTACAAATTATCGATTAAAAGCACTGGCTTTTTCTAACGGCTTCAAGGACTACAAATATGAGACTTACAGAAATTCATCCCCAACAGAAATGATTGATGCTGCGAGCGTGCTGCGTTGGTGCTCATATGTACTATAAACTCCATTACTGACTGCGGTTTGGCGAATAGAAACAGGTGGCGATATCTTTTTCACCCTCCCTGCTCTTTCCATTCTTCCATCTAAAAGCCTATGTGCAGGTTTAAAACGTTCTTCTCCATCTGCACTACTGCCTATGCACAGTAACGCGTTTGGGACAGTATCATATATACTTCCTATAGAAGTGTATCTGCAAAAAAAAAAAAAAAAGTGACCACATAGGGAGACCTGGTTAGCAAGCTATACATCTCACTCAATATCGGATGGTCATCAGAATAGCATCAGAGTGACGCATACCAAAACCAAGTATCTAACTAACTCTCAACATAATGGTTACAATAATAAAGCTCACCCTTGATCATAAAGACTGCAATATGGAACCTTGCATGTTAAGAGGAAAGCCCAGACATCTCTGTTAAACAGCATAAACAAGAGTCAGAAAATATCTGTCAAGACCCTGCCCAATAGCACAAAAGTTCTACTTCTTAGTCATTGGGCACTTCCAAAGCTGCTTTGTTATATAAATGTGAAAGCTCTTATAGTTGGCACAAATAAGTCCGATAGCTTTCACAAAGATAAAAAAATGTCCGATATATATGAACTTTTGCAGTCATCTACGAAAGAACCGAATAAATCACTTGAGAGAATCAGTAAAGAAGGAAAAAAGTTAATATAATCTCTTTGTGGTTTCTATATTCATCTATTAGCAGATATTTCGTAGTAAGCCAAAAGAACAATATATGATGGGTGAAGAGTCCGAATAAAATATGTTTTGTATGCTTTCATTCACAATATTTCGGCTGGTTTGGTTGTTTGAAATAATGATAGCATTTCAAAAAAAAAAAAAGAATAAAAAGAACATCGTACAGATATGAACCTGTATGACCAATCTAAGATGGGATTTACTCTCATAAAAGGTGGCCAGCCAGGTGAACTAGGAGAAAATTGTTCCTGGCCAACCTGCAATATATCCAGAGATAGTAAATTATAATAAGAGTAAAAACACTGTATTCATAAAAAGAGGAAGGAAATTGCTATCAGAATTCCTGGATATGTAGTAAGGGCATCAATCTTACTTACCGCAGTAGGGTCACCATTTCGGACTCCGAGAAAAATAGCTCTGATTGGTTTGGACTTGAGTAGTGCCTCTAAGCCAGACTTGAAGTCCAGGCGGATGATGTCCAATTTAAGACCATACCTACTCAATGAGACCACATTTAGCTATCAAAACAAACTGCGGGGCATATTAATGGCAGAGGAAGAGTTGTTATGACCTTGAAGCTGTTTCGTAAGTGAATGAATTGATTTCAGGGAAAGCTGACGGGCTCTCAAAATATATGGTTCGAATAGGAAAATCAGACTCATTCTCCATTATGCCATCACTAACGTTCTCATGTTTTTGTTCATGCAAAAAGTAGCCAGCCCTGAGTAGGTGCAGTAAGACCTGCACAAATAGTTCTGAGTCAGTTATGTAGAAAACAGTTAGTTCCTTGGTAGCTTAACTATGCAACACTGTTTGAAAGTCAAGAGTAATAACAATAACATACAGTTGAATCCTTCCCTCCATTGAAACTGAAAGCAACCTCGTCAATCCTGTTCAAACATATTGAAAAGCACATTTTCATTGCTAACTGAATACCTGTCTAACTCCACAAGCAATCAAAATAAAGGATTCCACGGAAAGACTATAATGCACTTAAAGACAGATTTGGACGATAAATGCATGGAAACAAATGAACGAAAAGTTATGTGTGAATGAGGGTTTAAGTTAGCTAAGTTACTCTTCTACTCTTAATGATACATCTACCAAACTTTGGCGGCAGGACAGATCGACAACCCAACTCATCTACAAGGGTTGGAAATTACAGCATGTACATTTGGGACTGCAGCAGCCTCCAACCCTAAAATTGCAGAATTACTAAATTTCCATAAAGAAGAATGAACATTTCAGTTTTCAAGTCTAAACTACAGGCGACCCTTGTGCATTAGCACATGATCGACATATGTTTCGCTTTGCTTCACCTTTCTCATGAGTATGGACAATGTATATCAATCAGGGCAGCCCGTTCTATTAATCAAAAAACATGGGCAATTCAGAAAAAACAAAGCAACAGCAACTGGGAGTATCCAAATAAGAGCAAGGAAAAGAGAATACTGACGAGTAGAGGGCGAGAGCTCGCTGGATAACAAAGACAGCAGTGTCGTATTTCCTCTTAAGCCTCTCATCACCGCTCTCTCTAACGGCCTTGTCGATCTCCATCCCAATAAACCCAACCCAACCCAACCTATGGAGTTGGTGCTGCCTGTACAGAACAGTAGAGATTAAAAGGCGCGTGGATAGAGATGGATGATCGAAAATAAAGACATTAAGAAAATGGGAACATACCTAAGGGTAGCAGATCCACTGGTGGAAAAATTCAACGACAAGTGGATTATCTATAAAAATCCACGCCCGGTCCGGCCTCGGAGGACGAACCACTAACACCAATTGGGGTTTTTGTATTTTGTCTGCTTCCCTTCCCTTTCAGCTTTTCGATTTCGTTTTAAATCTCAATTGTCGTGACCAACTCGCTTACGAACTGCTCCCTACTTTCTTTGACCTCCCATCCCATTAGGTTTTTCCAAATTCAAAAACAAAAAACAAAAAACAAAAAGTAAAAAGTAATTGTTTTTTATATATAAAAGAATAGATGATTGAAGCAACTGACACTCAAAATATGAATTATCTATTTTGTTCCTATTTTTAAATTTTAAATTTAATTTTATACAAACCACATGGGTTCAGTTCGATCCAATAAAAAATAAATATTAATAGTTTAAAATTAAAAGTTTAAAATTACCCAGACCACACGGTTCCGTTTAAATTTACACAGACCACACGGGCCCAGTCCGGCCCATTAAAAATTAAATATAAAAAATTTCATTTGATCGGGTTTTAACTACAAGGGCCCAGCCCGACCCATTAAAAATTAAAATTTTATATTTACAAAAATCACACATGTCCGTTT
Organism: Echeveria elegans; assembly: GCA_035048345.1. NCBI lineage: Eukaryota > Viridiplantae > Streptophyta > Magnoliopsida > Saxifragales > Crassulaceae > Echeveria > Echeveria elegans. The sequence continues at coordinate 38,486 of JAWWMW010001178.1, forward strand.
AAATTTTCAGAGAAACACACGGGCCCAGCCCGACCCATTAAAAATTAAAATTAAAAGTTTTAAATTACACGGACTACGCGGGACCAAAAATTGATCGATCGAGTTCCGCCCGTATTTGACCTGTTTGATTGCACATTCGGGACGATGCATCCTCGTCGGGACGACGGGCGGTACACTAGTCTATATATAACAAAATAAGATCATGGTCAAATAAATATTTTCGATTTTGCTCAAGTCTTTAATTTTTTTAAATTTACACAGATCACACGTGTGTGGCCCTTTAAAAATTAAAAAATAAAACTTTAAATTTACACAGACTACACGAGCCCGTCTAAATTTACACAGACCACACGGGTCCGATCCGATCCATTAAAATTAAAAATTAAAAGTTATAAGTTTAAATTTACACAGACCATACGAGCCCATTTAAATTTACACAGACTACATGGACCCGGATCACAAGCATCTGTACCCTGCATTTTAAGAAGATTGAGGGAAATAGAAACTTACACGGGAAAAAAATTCCGTTGGAACGACGAGAGCGGTGCTATTGAGGTATAATAATGGATTTTTTTTTATAAATGGTAAATTATAAATGAAAATTAAAAGATCATTTAGTCCTTCATAAATAAAAAAACTCATTGCCAAAGTTTTTTACGAGACAAAAGATAATTTTTGTCTCAAGATATGGGAGAGTTGTCGAAGGCTTCAAACCCTTGGTCTCAGCCCACCTTGCCGCCACTCCTGATCATCCGATCTGTCCTTCCTCCAAAACTCAATAAAGACCACATAATAAAAAAAACTCTAAAATAAGTTCCTTAGCAGAACAGTAGACATCATACCTAGAAATCTT
>JAWWMW010001183.1:30085-43370 GCA_035048345.1 Echeveria elegans
TACAATTAAAACTTGTCAAATATACGGTCACATACATTTAAATAAAGTCATATACAAACAAATACGGACAAATACGATCAAATACGAAATAATAGGAACAAATACATGTGGATGACGTGTGGTGTAAATAAAAGTATGAGGATGAGTATTTTTGTCAAATAAAGTTTTGTTTTGTCTTTATCCTTATTTTGTTTTTATCCTATAGCGACGAAAATTAGAGCTTTAGCGACGTATTTTTTCGTGGGTGTTTGTGTGTCGTGGATTGTAATCTATTATTAGTATAAATTAAGCTTTTTCATTATAATTGGTGTTTTTTAACTGTCAAAATACCAACTGATAAAAATACTGTACAATAGTACAGTCTAGTTTTTTATTTTTATCAAAGACCGGTGACCACTGTTACTGTTAGCTGAGGTAAGGCCTTGGAAGTGTTAATTCTCTGGAGCCTATGCATTTGTTTCCAGAGGGCAGAGCACCATTATTTCTCTCGTGTCATTTGTAAATGATAAGAGAACTGATTCATAAAGGCTAATATGATGAACCATTATTTCTATTCTGGAACCATGCAAGTATAATGGGTAGTTTGATTTCTGTTAGTGCTATCTTGAAAGTCTCCATATTAAAAGGTTTTGTTTTATTTGACATATATAAAGTCAACAGCTGGCCTTTTTCGCTGTGGTGTGGTCGTACACTTTAGAGGACAGATCCTGGGTGTTGGTCCATTGATTGAGGAGTTGGACAAAAAGACTCCTCAAGGTTAAGGGTTCAAACCCTGCCTTCACCATATTTTTCTAATGAGAGTTTTACTCTTCATTTAGGAGTCTTTCATTCCTCTCACACCCATGCGTGGAGGCTGTTTATTCTTCTCGTCTCGCTGACGTGAAAGGTGTGTGCAATGGAGTTGATCTGGGATGAAGTTTCAGTATTTGTGGAGGTGCCGCTAAGCCTGCGCGTTATTGGTGATTATGTACTTGAATTAACTAGATATGCTATAATGATCTGATACTACATGTATCCACTCATCGGAAAAAGGAAAAAACACTGATTCATCAGTTACTATATGCTAATCACTAATTTATTTGGAAGAGTGAATATAGCATATCTAAGCATTTATCATTTTTGTGTATTATGTTACTGTATTTTATGTTAATGTGTTTGCATTTTGATGAATAGCAAGTGTATGTATTGGATTGATGGGAAAGTCTCACCGTTTTAACATCCATCAGGAATCTAACACTAAATTTAAAATGTATAATGCAATGCACCTCCACAACCACTTCCTGGACACATTTTTGCACTTTTTCATTCAACAACAACAAACATTGATCTAAACAAAAAATGCGCGGAAATCTTATTCAAGCTTCAAATGATTAATAGGAACGATACATATTTGAAATATTGCATTAAGCCATTTGTAATGTAATTATTATAACATTACCTGTACCATCTTTGATAAATAAAATAAAAAATTTAAAGAAAAAATGCATATATTCGTATGGAAAAAGATACTGGTCACAAAAGCACGCGAAGCAGTTATCTTACATTGTCATATAGGACATAGGTCCATGGGTTTTCCCAAGAATTAGCTATTTGTCCATCAGAAAAGGGTAGCCTCAGGGATTGGCTTTTGAGGACACTGGCAGATGTTTCCACCAGGACGGGTTGTTCCGTGTAAATTATGAGAACATGCGAAGGAAGTTGCTTGCATATGCCATTGGCTTCACGTTGGGATGCGGCTGTAGTTACATTGTGAATGTGAGTTGCATACATATTAAGAGATGAGGGGGCAAAGGAGATGCTTCAAAAGGGTAACTAAAGGCATTCTTAGCTCTTACCACTGCTGAAAAGGTTGTTATGTTCGGCTTTAGTTCTGGGGATTCTATTCGGATAAAAGCACCTTTGTTACCCATCTACAAAAACAGCAAGACAAATTCGATAAAGAATCAACACATAAATGTAACCAAGCAATACAGCCATTGTATTGAGGAATGAGCTGATCACCTGGTCACAATAGTTTGGAGCTGAGAATACTGTAATGAGCTTTCCATCATGATCAATCTCATATCCTTCGTCTTTGACCTCATGAGATCGGATGACAAGATCTGGCAATGACTCCAAGGCAAGTAAAGTTAATGCATATGATAAATACAACAAGCCATATTATGTGATTTACTAATCAAACAGCAATTACCTAAATTGTTATCATTTATAAATTTCTTAGTCACATCAGGGCCGAAGGAGAGACCTACGCCCCTTTTACTCGGACCCCTACCAAGATTAGGCTGCGGATCACTCCATAAGATTTCACACATCAAACCTGTTCCATTAAAGGATGTTTATTAAAAAAAGTTAAATATGAAGCCCACAATAAGTGTAGAGGATTCAAAGTGCTAACCTTCTTCAGGTGGCTCACAGAATCTGTCAATAGCTCTGATATCAGAAAGCTTCACCCCATCAGTACTAAAAAGACCACCATGAACTACAAAGATCTTCTCATTTATGACATGTGCTAAAGGTAGGCAGCAGAACACTTCAGCAAAAAGTTCCACAAATGTTTCACTCAGCTTGGACCTGACTTCTCCCTCGAATCCATAAATTTTGTTCATGCTTTTGCTCTCATGATTTCCTCGAGCGAGATACATGGCTGTATCATGCAACACATTAAACACGTATTATAAGCAAAGCCTTGTTAGCCCATATGAAATTATCTTTTAGTGTTAAGTCATCATTTCCTTTACATATATAGAACAGAGGTTTACAGAAAACACCAGAGGGCTGGTTTGGTTCAGGTCAATTGTAAATAGTAGAAAACGAGTCAGTTCACATATGATATATTTCTTTGTCACTATTTCATACAAATCACAATAGACCCAAATGTTGTCCCAATGTTGTTCACACAGGCAATCAGTGTGCATGTTCATGAGTGAAAATTTAACGGAAGCACGAGAAAAAAAATCACATTATCAAATTTTAATATCAAATACTGAAAAGTCACATACCTGAAGGACTCATGCATTTAAATGCAAACAGTGTCAGAATAACCTCCAGAGAGAAGGATCCTCTGTCCACAAAGTCTCCGTTAAATAGATAGGGGTTGTCTTCAGAAGGAAGACCATTGAGTTCAAATATATTCAGTAAATCGTAGAACTGCAAACATAATAGATATTTTCAAACGCCAAGTAACAAGACAATCAGTTTAGTTATAAACTGCGATTCTCAAATTAAAAAGAGAAACTATAGGGGAGCACAAAGAAGTGAGCATACATCTTCAAGCAAGTAAAACGAGAACATTTTTGAAAGTTTGTTTGAGCTATGTATCAAAAGAGTTTCACTAACTGAATGTGCGCTAATGAAGGAAGAGATGTGAACGGTATGCTCATTGTTCGCTAAATCATTTTATCTTATATGAAGTATCCGTTCCAGTTAATTCAGAGACAGAAGCAGTATTGAATTCATCTAAGTGTCCTGCGTATGCTAAAATGTTTGTCGAGGCTAATTATATAAGAAAAATAGGAATGTCAAATCTCTCAAATAATACATAAATGTGTAGAAATACCTGACCATGCACATCACCGCATACAGTGAAACGATTTCCATGAGGAATATTTATATCAACAAGAGAAGGCAAGACACGAAGTAGATCTCTTGTTTGTAGGACAATCTGATAAGCATATCTACAGGAAAAACAAGAATTAAGATTCCCCATACCAACTTAAGAGCTTATGGAAGAATAAATGATTTGCATAATTTGAACGGTTAATAGAACCTCTTATGCAGCGACTTTTGATTCTTAAAGTCGTCAATCATTTTCTTAATGAATTCCAAAGATATTGTCTCTCCTTCTATCTTTGCCCCACTGTACTGTGGCTCCACGTCTAGAAAAAGACAATAAATAAGATATTACATATTTAATCACGATACATAAAACAGGTTAATGGACACCAAACCAGCAAAAAAATCAACAAAAGTTAGCACTATTCACATCCTGAACAAGGCAGCACCCGAGTAAATTTCTCACCACATCTGTTCCCACATCTCACTGAAAAGATTGCCTCAAGCATTTTAAATTAGACATTGAGCAAATATCTTACATAAGCATAATATCTTATGAAAATTATATGTGTCCTTAATGACGGAGTGTTCACCAGACAGGTTCAATCAATAATTCATGAATCGAATAGTCGATAGCTTGGAAATTTTATTTTGCAAATCCCTATGACTAAATAACCCTTGCAACCTATAAAGTTTAAATGCAAATTGATTTGATTTCCATACAAAGGCACTACCATGGGGACGAGACCAGAGATAAACCCCTATGAACACCATTGCAGCTGTGACTACAGTCGCAAACACAGAGGTAGTTGCTTTCCCCATCACTAAAACCACTATTGCAATGACTGCTGCTATTATTGCTGTTATGATCACTTTGGGGGACAAATATGATGAGCCTTGATCTGTTCCTAAAATAATAACATGGAATTGGCTTACTCAAGGATGTACTTTAAAGAAAAATATAATGCATAAAAAGACACGTGAACAAAAGTTTAAGCCCTTAAAGCAGTTCTTTTTCACTGGCAAGAAAAGTAGTTAAGCACGAGAATTCAGAGTCTCGGTGCAATCATTAAAAAGAGACTAAACAAACATCCCCCATTCTTTTTATTTTTGCCATACTAAAGACACGTGAACAAAAGTTGCTCTCTATTTTTTCCCTCTTCCTCCATATTGATCCGTGAACTAAGATCTATAATATAATTGAATAATAGGGTCACTGACAGGTGTGCAAGCAAGAGACAATTATTTCTTTCACACAAAAAGTCTATTTAAAATCTACACTGAGAAGAATCATATCTATGAGTGAACCCTGGAAAATAGCCAAACATTAAAACTATTAGATGCATCAATAGCAAATCACCCATGGCATCAAAACACAAAATTCAATCATGAATGGTTAAAAAACCCTAACGGCGCCTAACATTTCTGTATCAGGCACTCTAGAACGTAATTACCACACAATACTATAGTGCAAACATAGGAGCAACAATGTATCCAATCCAATAACTTGATGATGGTAAAAAGCCAGTCAAAATAGTAAGTATAAACTGAATTCTAAAAAGTACTTCCTCATGTGCTTGTGCTCCAACTACGGAGGAACAGTATTATTTAAAAGACACACCTATAGTATGATAATCAATGGACTCAGCAACTGAACGCTTTTCTGATTGAGGTAATGATATAGCTTCCTCAAATTTCAGCTTCATCACTGCCTTTTCACATTCTTTAAGTTTTTTTGCAGCATCCGGATCATTCGGGCATAGTCTTTTCACCTAAATAACATCCATTTTAGAACGTAAGTATTGAACCTACAAAACAGCATCCTCTCCTCGGATAACCATAAATAGTCTCTGTCGTTTAAACTAAAAGTTTGATGTACCAATGGGGTTTGAATGAAAGCTTACTATTACAAGAATTACGTGTTCAGAATCATGGTACTTGTTCTTAGTGGCAATTTCCGTGGAAAAGATACATATTATATTCCCTTTGAAAATCTCATTGTTCTTTAAAATTTCCATTCAACTTTCTTTCCTCTAAATTTTACTACAACCAAAAGGAGGGTTAGGTAGTTGAAGAAACAAATACAAAGCAATTTCCGTTAAAGCACACAAAAATTTGTACTTTCCTTTAGCTAGTAAATCGACACCAACTATAACACAGCTGACATCAGACAAGTGCACCGCAGATAACCAAATACAGTAGTCAGTCTCAATTAAATGTAATCACCTGCTGGAAATCTTTTAAAGCTTCTTTAAACTTTCCCATGGCAAGATAAGCGGCACCACGGCGATAGTAACCCTGAAAACAAAGACTTGATGATGGCACCAAGTTTTTCTAGCAAGAATGCGGGATGAAGAAGCGAAGAGAAGAGAATGTTGCCTTGGAGTATTTGGGGTCAATTTCAATAGCTTTGGTTGCATCTTGAATGGCACTACCATACTCCTCAAGCTTAGTGTGAGCAAAGGCACGGTTGGCCCAGTAGACAGCATTCTGACTGTTTAACTCAATTGCCCGAGTATACAATTCAACTGACTGTCCATACTTATGAGCTGCAAGCAAAGAAAGAGTCAAACAAACAAACAAACCAACCACATTAAATAAATGGAAAATCACAGAGTTTAGTGACTGATACAAACACACAACACACAACAGCCAACAGCAACTTCCCACCGATAAGCATTAAGTAGCTTACCCTTGAATGCTTCATTAGCTAAAAGCTTAAGTTCCTCAGAGGTGGGAGCTGATGCACCATTTTGAACCTCCATTGGATTGATGATTTGATGTCAGTAGCCTACTGTCACAATTCAGTATCGCATAAAGAACGCATGATCCACCCTAACCTAAAAAAAAAAAAAAGCAAACGCGAAAATTTTCTGATACCTTTAATCAAATCAAACAAAACCAAACCATAACAACGCAAACAGCTAGTAGCTTACTTTCTCGGGATACCTAAACAAAGAACCCTAATCCAAAAAAGAGGATGTTAACAGCAGGCGAAAACCAGGGAGGGAAGGAGAGAAGAGATCTCAAAGAGCTGCGATGTCGATGTCGACGACGAAGAGGAGCAAGTGAGGGAGAAAGGATATAGCGGAGTGGAGCCCAGACCAGACCAGATCGTAATCATCCATCATCTAATCAACGGCTGATGTTCACCGGGACCATTATAACGTGCCACGTCGTATTACAAATCGATCATTTATGGTTGGGCCTCCAGCCCAAGCCATCAGGAAGCCGCCGCGCTTTAAAGGCTAAAGTGAAAGTTGAAGATGAAACCGAAGAGAATCATGAAGAAGGAGGTGTTGTTATTCTACTGCTTGGAGTCGGAGGAACTGGCCCGGAAGATCGCCTTAGATTCCGACCATATCAAGTTGCAATCCATCAACTGGAGGTTCTCTTCTCTCTGCATTTTTTTTCTCTAACAAAGAAATTGAGACTATATTTAAAAATTGTGGTTCCTATAAAATCATAATAAAGCATATGAAGTCATTAAACCCTAACCCTAATTTTATATTTTACTTACCTGTTTTTTTCTTCATTTTTGTATTTCATGGCATAATAGAAACGAAATAGGAATTAGGAAATGAAGTTGTTTTCGTTATATTGGTGTGTTGTGTTTTTTTAGGAGTTTCGATGATGGATTTCCCAACTTGTTTATAAACAATGCGCATGACATCCGCGGGAAACATGTTGCCTTCCTTGCCTCCTTCAGCTCTCCTGCTGTCATCTTTGAGCAGCTATCTGTCATATTTGCACTTCCGAGACTTTTTGTTGCCTCTTTCACCTTGGTTTTGCCTTTCTTTCCAACTGGCTCCTTTGAGCGAATGGAAGAGGAAGGGGATGTTGCTACTGCATTTACCATGGCAAGGATACTATCTAATATCCCTGTGTCGAGGGGTGGCCCTACTAGTTTAGTGATTTATGATATACACGCCCTGCAGGTTAGTTTTATTCTGGATTATCGTCATCACCTGGGGGATGCATCAATGGATTAAGACAGCTCAATGCACTTGTTTTGTGCTTTTCTTTTACAGGAAAGGTTTTACTTTAGCGATCATGTTTTACCCTTATTCGAAACTGGAATACCTTTATTGAAGCAACGTCTTCATCAGCTTCCTGACGCCGAAAATGTTAGTCTTCATGGATAATTAATTCCAGCTGTTCAACATTTTTCTTCAGATGTAATTTTCTTTCCCCGAGTAATCAAAACACTCAAGCATCTTTGTGCCTTCTTTTGGTATCAGATTGTCATTGCATTTCCGGATGATGGAGCTTGGAAGCGGTTCCACAAGCAGCTGGATCATTATCCAATGGTTTCTATCCTACACTGTCATTTGTTCATACTGAAAAATTAAAATAATCATTTTCTATTTAGTTGGATTTTCAAGGATCCAATTTGAGTCAGCATTTGACTTCAGGTGGTATGCGCAAAGGTTCGCGAAGGCGATAAAAGGATAGTCCGAATAAAGGAAGGTGACCCTTCTGGTTGGCATGTTGTCATAGTAGATGATCTGGTACAGTCAGGAGGAACCCTTATCGAGTGTCAGGTACTTGTGAGCTGAGCCTCTCTAGTTATTACTTATCAGCTATCACCTGCTTGTTCTTTATTATGATTCTGTGAGAATCTAGTTTGGAGGTTTTAAGTCACCTTCCGTGCTTGGCTAACCAGTCATCAGACTATATCTGATATACTGCTTGTTCCCATTTTTTGACACTCTAGATTTTAAATCTACAAGTTGTCCCAAGCCCTCATAGTTTATACTTATATTAATATGCAAATGTTGTACTTTGCAGAAAGTCCTGGCAGCCCATGGCGCGAGCCAGGTGAGTGCATACGTTACTCACGGTGTCTTTCCTAAAAGCTCATGGCAGCGGTTTCTACCAAGCGAAAATGGTACGTTCGTATTCATCCAGTTTGGTGACCAATGTTTCTTGGAAAGTTGCATACCTACTACTTAATAACGGTTACATTTGTTGTAGAATTAGAGAAAGGATTCACCAACTTTTGGATCACCGACTCATGCCCTCAGACTGTGAAAGCCATTGCTAACAAAGCACCATTTGAAATCCTTAGTCTGGCAGGATCAATTGCAGAAGCTCTTCAAATCTGAAAAACAACCCTTGAAGTACCACTAATGAGAATAGCTGTGATATTTTGGAGTGAATAAGAAGATGTAACCGTTTGGTAACTATCAGGCTCAACTTTTGCTGTAATATACAGAAAGTCAAAAATCTCCAGAAGCTCCTTCTCTGCTTTTTATGTAGGTTCTCTTCCTTATTTACCTATGTCATTAACATTCATTAAATTAAAAATATTTAAACAATCCATAAAAGCTTACAGAAATATATAAATAAACTTGTAAAAAATTAATATTTAAAAACATAAATATATGAAATTCAAGAAGAAGAAAAGTTGTAATAAAAAAAAGTGAATGTGGTATTACATTTAGTACATGACAATGAATAATTTTTAAAAAATTATCTTACAAAAATTCGCTAATAATACTCCGTACGTTGTACAAAAAGTAAGTCGTAGACAACATTTCTTTATCATTTCTTACAGTGGTCAAACATGGGGCATTCATATACTCGAGCCGTGGAACTGACAGAATTCCAAAGTCAAACTCAGATTTCAAACTTTGATGAACTAGTTCCAAGTTCCAACGACTTAGCATCTGGTAATGTTGTAAAACTTGGTACTTAAAAATCCTTGAATTGATAATATATATGAGTACTTGGTTGGCTTGCAGAAATTGCAGTAATCTGTGTATTCATGTTTAAAATGAATGTGAATCATTTGTTGTTTTGCATTGAACCAGTTGTTAATTCAATTGTATTGTCAATTTGCCACTACTAAGTATTAACCATCCATTGTGCAGTTATTTTAACCACTCGCATCCGTTTACCAGTGGACCTGTGCTGGACCTCGAGGAATACCAGGACCACTCACTATTTGTCTCCAAGGAGTTAATCAGTGGACGGGGCTAAAACAAAAGCTTTATTCTAATTGAATCCTCAACCCGGCCGGGAGATTGGGAGTGCATTACTGCATTGTGTCTATGTAAGCCGAACCTATATCACTATCACTCACGCTAATTCTAAATCTTTAGTTGCTCAATCATTATTCCCGATTCAGCTTGCATAGGATGAATGAAGCACATTCTCTCGCCCGGAAATTCTGTACATCTTGTCGAAACTCTCTTAAACCTGAGCAAAAAGCACTCACCATTCAAAGTATGATGCAAATTCTTTATTCTGGGTTCTGGAAAAAACCATCGCTTTTGATTTCAGTACTTGCAATTGTTTTGTTCCTTTAAATCTATGCTTTCGAATTATGAAAATCAAGTATCCCAGTTCTGAAAAATTCATATTATTCATGCACTTGCCACATTTTCCAGTTTCCATTGACTTCATCAATCCTGGAATCGCTAACTTTTGTAGGTTCAACTCACCAGCTACTAACCATTAACTATAGCCTGAAAGTAAGCGAGCAATTAGTATTTAATCACACATTAATTGGGCCTACCAATAGGTACAAGTCATCATTTTCATACCTCTAAGGCTCTAACAGCATTGGTTATCTAACTCCTATAAACTCATCCATACGACCATATCTTTCTGGTGGCTTGCCTGACTAGTCACCGACCCTACAGCATCTGACATAGTCAAAAAAATTCATCTTTTCGGAAGACAGATTTTTTTGCATGGACAGTGCTCATTTTCTTTCAAAGCATTTTCTGAGCTCTTCTAGAATTTCTGTGTTGATTTCATCTTTGAATCTTTTCATCACGGTCTCGTTTTTTGTTTCATTCAATGTAATTTTTTCTTGTTTTCATGCTTTAGTTTCAAGTAGATATATAGGAGTTTAGGAGTCATTCAGCCTCCTGTTGTTCAGTTTGCTCTAAGTTGTTATTAGTTGACTTCCACACATTTCTGTTTAGTCATCCTTTTTCTCCATCTCTGCCCGCCAGCACCCCTTTGTTATTGATCCTCAGAGCTCCCTTCAAATTTATTCTTGTTACAGATCTGGGAATTTTGTTACTTTCAATGCAGAAGTTGGTGAGCTACAAAATTTTCACGTTCTAGTCTTCTCCCTTTTGTGATGACTTTTTTTGTACTATATTGTTAGTTCCATTAGTGAAAGTTAAGCGTTTCTGATCTCAGGGTGTATTCGGATTCAACTATAACGGATCATGGTGAGATTTCAGTACCTTGACAATGTGGCTTAACCGCTCTTTTCGTCAATGATTGATTATTTGGACTCAGAAAGTGACTCATCATCTGGGAGAAAAGTGACTATGGCCAAGGCCAAGCACTTGGAGCGTAGTCCATCTACAGTTCAAGTTGACAAGTACCATGGAGGTGGGTGTATTTGGGGTTTACTTCCGTTTCATCTCTCCAGTTTCAAGAAGTTGAAGTCATATACAAGGCCTAAACATGAAATGTGAGATATTCTTGCAAATTTAAAAAATAATCCATCCTCTCTCATCTCTGTTGGTATAATATGTCAATTTGTAAGTCTGTCTTTTCTGTACCTTAATCTAATCTGATTTTTACGTTGGCTTCCATTCATGGGCCTACTTTGGGCCGATTTTTAACTTTTTTTTGATTATATTAAATTGAAAATGTGTGACATAAGAAAGTTTGCAACCCTAGAATCGTAAACCCAACCCTCGTAAACCCAGCCCTCTAGAATGAGAATCACTCGGCAGGTACACTGTTCCTTGGTTTCTGTACCTTTTGTGCTTCGGTCTATGAGTAGCTAGGAATAGTTAAGAAGAAGAGGGAGAGAGATATGGAACTTGTAGAGAATGAAATTACTTTGAAAAAGCTTGAAGTTGAAAAGGCCAGAGCTGAAGTGGAGAAGAATAAGACTGAAGTGAAAAAGGTGGAAAATGCCAATGCTGAAGCTTCTGTACCGAAGGTGGAAGAGAAAAAGAAAATAGTTGCAACGTAAAATTTGTTTAGGTATTGTTTCATGGACCTGCAAAATGTTTTCATGTTTAGACTGTAAGGAAAAACTCTTTGGTTCAATAATATGGTGATTCACATGAGTGCTCAAATCATACCCCACCAGCATGCAAGCCATCCATCTTGTTTCATGGATAGTTTCTTCCCACAGCTATTTCTGTTGTGATTAAATTATTAGTCGCAAGCATTTTACTATTGGGACCTTGATTAGCCATATCAGACAATGGAAAAGTGAATATTTGCTTCTTTTATTTTAGTTTTGTATACAGTCATGTTTTTGCAGTCTTTTATCTATGGTGTAACTATTAATTTATCAGAAAAGAAACATGTAAGCCTAATTGTAAGTGTCTATCAGCAATTCACATCAAGTCCCACTTATGTCCGCATCACCACAACTTTCTCTTCAACCCCAGCCTACACAGTGTCTTGCTCCTAGTAAACATGTGACAAAGGAGAAGAAGATGCGACGGTGATGAGTTTCTTTTTTGCAATTTGGGAGTGGTTTAGTGTGCCCCAAACCACAACAGGGATGTTCTTCAGTGCAATTCATTATCATATCTATAACAGTCACGCTCTCATTCGCAGTGCGTTACAAAGCTCGACTAGTATCTGTTAAACCTCTGACAAAATTCATTGGGTCTCTGACTTAGGTCCAGACTCTTTGATGTGCAGGAGAGCCCCACCGTTACACTGCTCCGCATCGATATATCAGGATCCATAATGCTAAACTGTTCGTGCCTATATATTGGGCATGCTTATTAGAAATACTGTTCAATAACAAAAATATATCATTTGTTCCATATTCGTAGGATGGCATTTCTAGCATCTAACTTCTTCCTCGGCATTTTCTTAGTTTTTGTTCCAGTCTACCTTGCTGCCTCCGACGCAGGTATCATCTCTTACATAAACTCTTCATGTTTCATAACATTCTTAAATTTTCCAGCAACAATTTTTGAAGTAAATTGTACTTTTTGTGTGATTCATGCAACAGAATTTACATACCAAGGAATCAAGGGACCTGAGGGCAACTCTAAGCACAAATTACACTGCCTGCGCGACTGGACAGTTCCAGCCTCCTATAAATATCATAACAAGCTCAACGCGAGCTTGGAACCTATCTCACCCTCGTATCAAGCTGCAGCTGCTGTCATTGTCAATAATTATTATAACGTTGAGGTTAGTTCAAGTAGATAAGAGAAAACCAAAAAATGTCGAAAAATATTCACTGTCAGACAATTTTCTCTTCATTCCATGGAACCCATTTTCTGAAAAATCGAAGTGTTAAGGTATTTTTCAACGAAGATGGAGGAGACATTACTGGCAACGACAAGGATCATATGCTTGAACAGTTCCACCTACATGTTCCGTCAGATCATCAGTTCGATGGACAACAGTAAATAATTTCTGCATTTTCTTGTTTTTATTTGTAATACTACGACGAGTAGGAATCATAAAATGCAACATATTTTTCTGAAGGGAAATAACTCTCTCTCTCTCACTCTCTTTTTCTGTTTAAAGCTTTGCAGTTGAGTTGCACATTGTTCATCAAGCCACAGATGGAAGTAATGCAATTCTTGCCATCTTGTACGAGCTGGGCAGCAACGATATTTTCATTTCTCAGGCAACACAATATTAGGAACAAAAACCAATAAAGAATCTCAATCTTGTACTTCGATTTGCTGAAACTGGGCAGATTGAGGGAGGCTTGGATACAATCACAGATGACCCAACAGCTGAGGTTCCAATAGGCTCAATCGAGGTTTCA
>JAWWMW010001184.1:0-17780 GCA_035048345.1 Echeveria elegans
ATATTAGTGTATTCGAGAGCTGGCTTCCGACGGCGCGTTGACTTCCGGAAATAGCTTGCATTTTGCTCAAGGTATCATTCATCCCTCAACTGTCTCAATATATTTGCCACATATCACACATGGATTGGCACACACTTATTTGGAGCTATGCAGGCCTTAAATACACTAGCACTCGATGCACATTCTCCCTCTATACATTTTTATTTTGAAAGTTATAATATTTTAATGTTTATAAAATTCAATTGCAATTTATGATATTTTATTTAAATATTTTAATAAAAATAAGAGAAATAATTTTGAAAATATTGTCAAGCTGGATTTCTCACTACAAACGAAAAAAAATAATCAAACCGCTTCAACTTCAAATTAAAAGCAAAACGATGCAGGAAAAAAGAATACATGCAAAAATATCAAACACCTGATGAGAAAACGAAAACCCTAATATAACCTATCGAAGCGTTAGAAATCGCTGAAATGGACTCGGACACGTAAATCAACACTTCAAGATGCTAATTAAACATATAAAAGAAGCGAGAAACGAAAATCCGACCGATAAATTGATGGAAATGAGAGAGTTACGGAGAATGAGATTATCGGAGACTGAGATTGCGGCGACGGAGCAAAGAGGAAATTTGATGAGAGAGAGCAATTTTCGTTGGAAATGATAGAGGAGCTTTGTTTAGCAATATGGGGTAGTGGAGATAATTTAAATTAGCTTTTTTGTTGTGTTTGGTAACCGTCGGAATGGCTTCCCCAAATACAATAGGATGATCATCGCCTGATGAGCCTTGAATGTTCGGAGTAACTGGGATACTCATCCTTCTCGGTGCACTGTACACATTATTTCCACAACAGAGTAAATTTATATGTATTTATTTCTAAAGTTAACCTTACACATGCCAAGTGCCTCCTGCGAAGAATTTGTTTCCGCGTCCAGAACTACTCATAATTTTGCCACACACCTGCACTCAAATTATCGACCATCTTTTACTTTGTAAAACATATTTTTACAAACCGCATTTATCAGCAACACAAATAACACGACGACACAAAAACACCACCACCACCTCCGCCACAAACGCCAGCGCATCTGATCAGCAACACAAATCTGCCACTTCGTAAAAATACACAGTTTTGACATTTGTAACTTAAAAAATATAAGACCTCTACAGCTTGACCACCTCTGGAATGTGAACCGGGTATCTATCAATGCAGTCAGCCCACGGCCCATCAACCGGAGTCTTGATAGTCCGGTTGGCGGCCCAAACCGCGCTGTTGCATTTGAACCCACTCCCGAACGCAATCTGCCAAACGCGATTCCCTTTCTTCATCCTCCCCTTTGACTCGATATAACTCATTTCATACCAAAGCGAAGACGACGACGTATTTCCAAATCGGTGTAGCGTCATTCTAGAAGCTTCAACATGCTCCGATGAGAGTTGAAGATTCTTCTGCAACTCGTCGATCACTGCTCGGCCGCCGGCGTGGATGCAGAAGTGGTCAAACGCTTGCTTGAAGTCCGGAATGTACGGCTTCCATTTCGCGTTGAAGATTTTCCGGCCGATTAGGGTTATGAGAAACAGCAGTTGCTCCGAAGCTGGTAAGACGAGTGGACCGATTGTTGTGATGTTGGATTTGAGCGCTTCGCCGGCGATTGCCATTAGGTTTTTGTTTAAGTTGATGCCGACGTATCCTTCGGGATCTTCTTGTTCGAATACGCAACGGTAGGCTTTGTCATCGGCGCCTTTGTGAGTGCGGACGACGTGGAGGAGACGGTACTTGGCGGATCGGGATGCGGATCGGCGGTTGGTGAGGAGAATTGCAGCGCCGCCCATTCGGAAGAGGCAGTTTGGGAGAAGCATAGCGCGTTCGTTGCCTTTGTAGTAGTTTGGAGTGATGATTTCAGTGCTGACGACGACGGCGTTTGAGTTTGGGTATACTTCGAGAAGGTCGCGTGCGAGGTCGATTGAGATTACTCCGGCGCTGCAGCCCATTCCGGAGAGGTTGTAGCTTTTGATGTTGCTTCTGAGTTTGTATTTGTTGATTACCATTGCAGAAAGAGATGGTGTTGGTGAGAACAAGCTGCAGTTTACTATTAGAATGTCTATGTCTTTAGGCTTTAATCTGGTTTTCTCGAAAAGTGAATCGATTGCAGAGAAAATCACGAGTTCTGCCTCTGCTCTGGCAGCTTCCATGGTGGGATTTGGTGGGATGTAGTGAATGGCAGGAGGTAAGCAAGTCTCCTCACCCAGGCCTGAACGTTCTAGAATCCTCATTTGGAACTCAACACTCTTGGGATGTTCAGTTAGGATTAGTCTAGAGTGCTCCATGAAGGTTGAGAAGGGGACTCGGCAAGTGACAGGTGGTTTATAGCAAGCGAAGTCTACTAGATAAATTGTTCGAGGCTTGGACATGAAGTAAATTGTTGCGATGAAAATGGCTATGAACGACGTGCACAAAACATGTATGGTGTCGAACTGGAGTGAATTCCAGATGTTGATGAGCCCTTCTGGGCCAATACGAAGCAAATGGACTCCGATGCTGATCATGATTGGGACAAGGACAAATGTAAGAATGTGGTTGACCAGGTACTGGTAGCCTAGCTTGACATATTTCAGCTTGATGGAGTTGGAGCCTTCTGGCGAGGAGGTATTTGCCATTGCTGCTCTCTTTCTTTCTTTTTGTTTGTTAGTGTTTATTTGGTTGTTTTTTTCCGGTATATCAGGGTGTTTGTGAACAAGCCTGAATGAGGCCTTTGAGTTGATAGAAGAACTGAGGGAAAGTGAAGTAGTTTTAAAGGGGAGATTGGGGTGAGTAAGCAGGGCAATGAATGAGGGGCAGATGAGACGATTTAATGAAACTTCACGTCACTCAACGCTCACTCACACTCATAAATTAGTTTTTATCTAACTTTTTTCTAGTAGCACAGTAAACAAAATTACCTGCCACCTTTTTTTTAGTAGTAGCGGTTTTCTTGATCTTCACTTTATGCAACATATTATACTGTTATAGTTTGCTTGAATCTGTAGTACTCCGTAATTAGTAACTGCTCAGTGGGATAAAAGTAGTGAAGAAACATGGTAAGCAATCTAAGTAATAATTCCTATTTTGGTAGGGCTTACAGCTGAAGACTTAATTTTACAAGTTTTCAACTTCATGAAGATTCTGATCTATGTTTGCAAGTCAGTGGGTACAAGTTCCTTTTTTTGGCGATCGGGTATGAGAATTGTGATACTATGTTATTTCTTGATTCAATACAAGATAAGGATAGCTACATTTAATTTGAAAAATGCTGATTTTGGAAAGTTATGACAATTCACTGATTGGTTAAGCTTGTCTGTGAACTTGGTATTCCTCGTTTTTTAGCACGAAATGCCTAAACATAAATTAATTATCTTCAGCGTTGGCTTCTTTGATGTACGATATGTTTCCTCAAGATAGCGCTGACTGACTGATGCATGCTCTCCTCCATTCTGAGCACAGATTATTTACTAACGAGGATTATTAGCATTTTGTATCTATTGTAGTTTAGTAGGAGCCCAGATGTTTTAGTGATTTTGTCACCTCCAAATTTCACTTCTTAAAGAGAAATACTAGATGACTACAACTTCATTAATGCTACTTCTTACAACTTTGGTGCATTGTTGACAGTTGAGTCTGAATGGATGCGGAAAGGGTTGGGTGTTATAAACTGTGTCATCTGTTAATTGAAGGGAGTGTGTCATCTGGCCAGTCTATTAGTACGCCAACAATCATTTCAAATCAGACTTTCTACGTGGAATGTGGAAACTAATGCTAATGGTACACTACACTCTCATGGTTAGGTTTGATTAATGATGTATTGATGGAGGAGGGAAGTTCATCGAACAGACTACTAACAAGCTTTCTGGATGACTAAACTCTGGACAAGTATCCATATTGAAGGTATGTCTTAATATATGTTTCTTCGATGTTCCTAAGCGTTTCTGAAGTTACATTTTGGATGAGCTTCCAGAATCCAGATATCGGATTTGCTGCGATGCTTCAAGAAAGTGTCCGTGTGTGGAGTCTTGTTTAATTATAGTATACTAGTGGCTGTCCCGTCGTCCCGACGAAAATGCGGGGAATAGATGCTTGTGGTCTGAACTCGTGAGATATGTATAAATTTAAACTTAAAAAATTAAAGGTATGTGCAAAATCGAAAACATCTATTTGACTATACAGTCATGATCCTATTATGAATTATGAATTTTAAATTTTAAATTTTAAATGAGTAAAAAAAATTAATTTTAATGTTTAATTTTTAAATTTAAAATAATTTTGGAATGTTTATTTTAAAAAAAATTAAAATTTTAAATGGGTATTTTTTTCATTTTTTTCTTATTACTATTTTGTCATATTACATAATTGATTCAGCGGCGAAAATATATGATTTAGTGATGAAAAAAATTTCGTCGCTATATGTGTATTGTGGACACTATCTTATTATTAGTATAGATAAGATATATAGATCCGCACGTGCTGCCCTTTTTAATCTGTTATGAAAAATTTACAAAATATAATATTATTTTGATATAACATGTTGCTCATGATTTGAAAGTTGCCAACTTTTTCTATAAATGTGCGTAGTCTCACATTTTTTGTCATGAAGGCAGTGGGTGTACTTTTCTAGGCGAGCTTTGTAGAAGTTAGCATATACACCCATTAGCCCCCACCTTGCCACATACTCCCTTCCGTCCTGTTTTGATCTTTTCATTTGAATTGTGATATAATTTTTAAGAAATAATGTGATTGTGAGAGAGGAAATAAGAATAAAAGTAAGTGAGAAAAGAATAATATATGAAAGCGAATATTATGTGAAAGATAAAGTATGAAAGAAAATTATTTAAAATAAAAATATGAAAATCAAAAGGGCACATTCAAAATGAAGTACAAAAAATGAGCCAAATAATATACTTTAAGGGAGCCTTAAAGACTATGGCTGAGTAGACTCGGCGTAATTGAATTTCTGTTGAGAAAGATATGGCTACGTTGTTGCAATTGTTACACTTGTTAAGCTGTACCCCCTGAACTGTGTTTTTCATATATAAATGTCTACTATTTTCATTTTCTTTTTAGTTCAAGAAATGAACTAGGGTGGGTTTGACAAAAGCATGCAAATAACAATAGTCCACGATAATTACAAATTAATTAAGAGAAGTTGGATCCACCAGCTCCCAACCTGTTACAACTACATGATTTAACCAATTGAACTGATTGATGATGCCCTTTTCTTTTAAGTAACTACTGAAGTAATAGCCTGTGATGTTAAGGTTACAATTCAATTCTTTCATCTTCTTATTTGACCGAGACTTAATTACCCAGAATTAGGGCACCCATTCGGAGTTTTTCTTCAGTCTTTGGCTCTTCGCTTTGCACAATTTCCGTAAGAAAAACAATAGATTAATGATACACTGTCTTATTCCCACCAAATTAAGATTCTGAAGTAGCATACAAACTAGTAGGCTGGAAAGAACTCAATAAGACAATTAAATAAAGGGATTCTTCTGGGTTCCAGCATCATCTGGAATGTGTACCTTATCCCAAATTATGGGTGAGAGTGGGCTGTTGCTTGTAAATCCTGATTTGGTGGGGCTTACTGTCAAGAAAAGGAATATGTTGTTAACAAGTATGTGGAAAAGATATTCATTATCTGGTATTTCATGTATTTATATAATTGGGTTTAATAGTATAAAGTTTAGCAGCAAATTAGTCATTAAAACGGAAGGAAGGAAAACTCAGTCAATTGGTATGTAGTTGTTTGTGGTCCTTAATTATTTGTTTCTAAACCTGACTATTTGGTATTCCCATCGGCATGTGAGATCGGGTTAGTTTAAGATCAAACGATGTAATTCCAGTTTCTCAACATGGACATTCAACAAACAAGTGAGAGACGTTATAATGATGTTTGCCCTTCGTGTATATAGCAGTGAAGCTGATAAGTTTTGCATTAAAGATAACATGCAGGCCTATGCATATAGTTAGGGGTCTTTCATCAATCTGTAGCAGAGCGAACTCTTGTGAATGTTAGGTGGTATGAAGAAGAACAATTTTGATGGTTTGGAGCATTGATATCCGATTCGCGGTACGGTAAGGCGTATTGCGAATACGAACTCGCCGACAGGAATGGTACGGATTTGGTGGCGTTTCGGTCGGGGTAACAATTTAAGGTAAGTAGAGAAGACAGAAGAAGAAAGCTAAGGTTTCTGGAAGAGAAGGAGAGCAGGCTGCTGCTAGCGTTTCCGAAAGAGAAGAAGGCAGGCGGCGACTAGGGTTTCTGTTTTTTTTTTTTTTGATAAAAACTCTGCTGACTTTCTTGACCCTATAGACGGGTTATATCTTCTATTATGTTTATTTTAATTTATTTTTTATAAAATAAAATTTTTAAATACATTAAATAATTTTATTTCATAAACAAACAACAAATATTTAAGTTATGAAATAACTGTTTTATTTTGGTTGTTCTTACATTTAATTTATCTGTAAAACTTTGACTTTTTGAAAGACTTCAAATAAATATTTTTTTTGTTATACAATTTTAAGCTATCTCATTCAACGCATCAATCTATAACAAAAGTATAAGAGTACTCATTGTACCCGAAACTGTACGAATAATGATTTACGCTTTCATACGAGTACTCATCGTACTCAAAACTCTATGAGTAACGATTTACGTTTCTGTTTCAGTACCGCGAATCCAACCAAATCGCGAACCGTGCAACATTGGTTTGGAGGTACAACTTAACCGTTGGCCATCTTTTTTCTTGGTCTTGAGATTTTTTTAATGCTTTTAGTAGAGAAACAATTTTAGAAGATTGCGAATTGAACCAGTTTCCACTTTGTTCTTTCCCAGCATCCTGAATCCTGATAGCAACACTCTAATACGCCTACTGCTGGATGTTTTGATGATAAGTCCATTCAGATCTGGTAGTAATATCTCGGGATTTCAATCTGTGGCAACAGTTCAACATATATTTTGCTGACAGTTACAACTTACAAGGTTTGACACATACCAGCATGTGAATAAAATTCGAAAATAGCACACTTGAAACCTTCTAGAATTTCTCAACTTCAACTACTATAGCCTTGCCCTTCAAGCCTTGAATTTGCGAAATTAAAGCGTTTATCAATGTTCTGATGGACTAGTTTTGATTGCTGAATAGCTATGTGCATCTGTTTGTTTTCCTGTGCTGGTCCCCGAGATCTTAGGCCAGTTGCCGAGCTTAGGTGTTTAGTTCATGTTCTTGTTTGCTATTGGTGTTTGTCATTCTTTGTGCAGTTTGGTGGATGAATGTGCCTTTGTTCAAAAGCTAATATGAAATGCGTTGAACAATTTGCCTCGCATCAGTAAATGTCTAAATACTTTATTCCAACAGATGAGAGGGTTTGAAAGCAAACTTCAAAATGGTGCCTCAAGCTTGATCAATGAAGGCCATGGAATAAGCACGTGAGAAGGGAAAATGCTATAAGGTTCCATGACCAATTATCCGAAATAGCCATGTAAGGTTCCTCTAGAAAAATATAAAAGGTAAATATCTCTCAGAATGGCTGTTGCATAAGTAGCATTTTTAAGCAAGCAGTTCACATGTTCCAGGATATTCCAAAGTTCTTCCCCATAGGAATGCTAAGTCCCTTCACTTCCACCATCATACTCTTCTTATTGTCACCTTCATCTTCTAGTTTGTGCAAATGCACATGCTCTGTTTCTGAAAATTCCACATTTGAAACATCCATAACTTGGCTTCCATCAACTTCAAGAGCAAAGTTCCCAGTAGTTGCTTCCAGTCCGAGAACAGTAACTTTCTCAATGATCCACCCTTTATCCAATGCAAACTTACTCTCTTGAACTTGTGACCACACTTTAACATGTTTCTTTACCACTGTTGCATAGAAATCAACATAGGTTGACTGACCATTTCCAAGTTTCATTTCAGGAAGCTCATCGTCGTCGAGGAAAAGGTTTCCTTTTGCTTCTCCTTGGTTACACCCTGATGGGAAAGTCACTACTAGGTTGAATGGTGTCATTCTCACTTCTTTAGAGATCAGCCCACCTTGCTGCATCGGAATGATGGAATTCTGATAAACATGGACATTTATTACATGTAACGGAGCATCAAGGGAAAGGTGATTCCCCCATTTGGAGATGATGGCATGCGTCATGTCAAACATGCTATACCAAGTTCCCGGAGGGAAGAGCGCAGAAACCTTGGTCTTGGCTTTATCAAGCACTGGTGAAACCATTACACTCCTTCCTAGTAAGAACTGAGTGCTTAATCCGTAACTCTTTTTGAAACTGGGGAATGAAAAGAAAAGTGGTCTTGCAATTGGAGCACCGGTAATATGAGCTTCGTAGTTCAGGGTGTACAGATAAGGAAGGAGCTTATATCTCATCCCCAGAGCATTACGAGCAGATTTGGCTACTGATTTCCACTGATATAGCTCTTGTCTTGGTGAATAGTAATTTGCATGATCCCTGGAAAATGGATAGAAGGCACCAAGTTCAATCCAGCGATTACATAGTTCCTCTGTTGGAGCTGGGTAAAATCCACAAATGTCAGAACCGACCATAGGCACACCAAATATACCGAAGTTCAACATGGTGGAAACTGAGTACTTCAGATCAGCCCAAGTGCCCTTATTGTCACCTGTCCAGTGAGCTGCATATTTTCCCGATCCAACAAAAGTTGAACGCGAGAGTATAAATGGACGTTTTCCTTGCAGCCCCTGGAGGGCCTTGTGAGTCGCAACCGATTGAGAAAATCCATAGATACTATGAGCATCATATTCGCGAACTCCATTGTAATGAAGTGCACTGGTCGCTATAGTTTTGTACCCTATAGGAACTTGTGTCCCTGATGCATTTATCTTATAGGGCGGGTCATCCCATTTAGTGTTGGTTATGTTCTTGCATTCCAAGCAACATATCCAGCCAGGCCCTGTTCCACTTGGACACTGCTTACCCTTTGGGATAACACACTTGCCAGTGCAAAAATTGGAAGCCTCATTCATGTCAATCCACAGGCCGTCAACAGGCACTAGTTCATGAAATCGGCGAATTTCATCACCCCACCAAGCAACAGTTTTTGGATTCAGATAGTCAGGGAAGTGGACAGGCCCTGGCCAAACTTGAGCTAGGTAAGGTTCGCCTTCATACTTTATGAAAACGTCATTTGCTAAGCCTCTTTGGTAAACTCCATAACTGGCATTCACACCGATTCCTGGATCAATTATGACAATGTACTTCATACCTCGTGCGTGGATTTTTTGTAGAAATGACAGCAGCTTCGGGCGGGAATAGGCAATGGGGTTCAATGTAAAGTCCTTGTGGAAATCCATATGGTCATCATCATTCCAGATAACATCTAGTGGGATTTTTGCCTTCTGGTAGTTCTCTATGACGTCTTCGACTACTGAAAGGTTATGATAACCCCATCTACATTGGTGAAAACCTGAAAATTCGAAGGAGCTGGAGATCAAGTACTTTCAAGTTTCAACATCAGGTTGAAGTTCCTACAGGTAACTGATTTATGCAAATAACTCACATTGGTAATTAGATAAGACACTATCCCTTTAATAATAAATCATTTAGTTTGTTCCTTTGCTTTTCCTCATGTACCAAAGTTCATTTGAGTAAAAAATCCTTATAGAAAATACTTACCAAAAGCCCAGTAAGGCATAGGGGCAGGTCTTCCCACTAAGTGAGTGTACTGGTCAACTACGTCCAGAGGTTTTGAGCCAGCAAAGAAATAAAAATCAAACACTCCTCCGATAACTTTATATGTTAAAGAACTCCCTTTGTAGAACACATCCATTCCATTGCTGTTCAACAACAGAACAGCATGAGCTAATGCCTCCCCTTCCACATTCCGGAGATCCATGTAAACTGGGTGTGATCCGTAGAGGTCAGCATTTAGATTAATAGCTGAAATGTCTGTTGTATAAAGAGTGTATGACTCATTAGGAACCAGTTTGATGCCATTAGGCTGTGTGTTCTCTCCTAAGCCATACAATGAGGCATCTGTCGGTAGCTTTGTTGATATCTCTAGATACTGATCTTTGAATACCAAATTGCCGTATGCATCAGATCTATCAGCGGTGGAATTGAAGAGAGTGTCACCATTTGATTTTCTTTTGACAGAAAAACCGAATGGATCAGCAGTGTAGCTGAAGATGAGGCTTGCGCTGGAGTACTCAATAACCTCATAGGAATTTCTGCTTAGCTTTACGTTTGAGTTTTCCAAGGCATGTGGTTTCTCTCGGGGTATGAGATTGTAAGGAACTTCCCACCTTTGCTTATCTGCGTCGGTAATGTGAACCCTCAAACGATCATCTGTTTCATGCCTGAAAAAAGGCTTTATTAAAACTGTGATATAATTGGATTCCATTTATCTGAAATTTTCAAGACATTTGTAACTGCAAGTGCAGTCTTACTTGACATAAAGTTGTAAGCGGGGAATGTCTGGACCATAGAATTTATTTTTTTGCTTGATTTGCAGGAATCCTAGCAGTCCACCATCTGGTAGTTCTTCAATGGATACCAAGCGATAGCCTTTGCCTATTTTTGTTGGTACTTTAACAGAAGTAGTTGAAGAACTACATAGCAATAAGAAGACTGGAAACAGGAGGATGTTAGGAGAAAATGTATAAGATAACATGTTTGATACAGAGAAAACCGAGACGGAGTGAACTGACTAGACAGTACGTTACAAAAACTTATATCAAGCTCAGTTGTGAGCTATGAAGAGATGCAGATGGCCAGTGAGTTAATCACTCAGTATGCTTGCATGTGATGGCAGTGAACTGTAAGGGGCCTACTTTCTTGACTGCATAAGCTTGTTGCCTTTCGAATTATCTTATCGATTGTTTCTTCATTCAAATCTTTTTACGTAGTTTAGAAATTCAGTACTAAATTTGATCAGCTTCTGCATCTTTCCATCAGACTGTATGAAAGCAACTTCAGATACATAACGGCATGTTGCGTTTTTTTTCTTCCTTTCTTGCAGCCAGAGAAATTCAAGAGACAGGTGCAGCTGGGTGCACTGATGAATTCAAACCATCTTAATTTTTTTCTGAATGGTTGTATTCTTTTGAAATGTCACTGATATTGCCTGCGGTAACAGATCTTAAGGTGGGCATTGCCACATTTTCTGAATTTACAATTGCATGATGAGGCTTCTACTCATGTTTTTTTTTTGCTTGCTACACAGACCACAATAATGAATGAGGATGTTGGCCCCATATCGGTCAAGTATGGTTCTTCCACGCCAACAGCCGACATGGTATGTGCATTTGTGCATGTACTGCCCTTACTTGAATGACGTAATTTTGATTGTAGGTGAGGAAACAAACTCATGTGTTGATACACGATAGTAAAAGGGAGTATTATGTTTCAAGATTTAAAGCAAGGAGGGACATTTGTTCATGAATGTTGAAAACTCTCATCCTTTTCTGTTACTTGGGAGCTATTCCGGGTATGCATGTGGTGTTTTATTTCTCAAAAATTTGCGAAATTACTAACGCCTTATCTGGTTCGTGGAAAGTTTAGTGGTGGAAAGAAAATTTGAATGAAAATGAGATTGTATTTGTGGTTAATCAAGAAAAAGTGAAAATCTAACAAATAAACATTACACTAAATTTTCCATGGGAAACTTATTTCCCGCTTAACTTTCCATTTTATTTTATTTCCTTCAAATTTTCAGTGATCCAAATGGAGCGAAAAGAACACCTGAACTAATTTTACATCATTTGCAATGTAAAAAGGCTTTTCGATAAATTGTGTGTGTTGTAATTATTGAACGACTTAGATTGGATTAACTCACACCGATTTTACTGATTCAGTTCAGTTTAGAGTGATTGAAAGAAAGTAAAACACGACACAAAACTTTACGTGGTTATATGCCCTCCAAATGGGCTTTACTCCACGGTGAGCTCTCAGAGGAACTCAAATCCACTATGAATAAGTATCTTTACAAGTTACAAGACTCAAATCGAAATTTATGGACTTATCTCGATTTCGACGTCTCAACCAACAACTCTGCACAACCTGCGCTTCACTCCGTTCAATTGCTTGTCTACTACACCGCAGCAAGACCCTTAGAACGATCGCTTTGTCAATTTCCAAGTTCGTCGACTTCGCAGAGAGAATTTTGGAGTTTCAGCTTCGTGCCCTAACCCCTGCGTTCGCCCCTCTTATATAGCTCGACCTGATTTCCAGATTGTACAGGAGCCGTCCGATTGCTCTAATCTCGTCCGTCCATTTCAGAAATTCGTTACTTCTGTTACGCTCGAAACAGCCGAAATAAACGCACCGTTTCATTAAATGTTGCGACGACGTTTTGATCAGGCGAAGCTCAACCCACCACTTTGCCCTTCTCTCCCAAACGACGCAGCATAGCCTCGCTCGAGCCTCAAACGCTGTCATTCTGGACTTACCGCGCACCTTTGAAAACCCAACGTTTCATTCCTCAGTTTTAGACATGATTCCGATCAGCTTGATGATTCACTCCAACAAATCCTCCACCTGAATCAGCAAGCGCAACCAGCCCTCTGTAACTTACTTTCTTATTCATAGATTCATTGACTCACATGTCCCTCTGTGTCACTGCTCAAATACCTACAAAACACAGCTCAACGAATTCCTAACAATTTCAGGCACATCCTGAACTTGCTCACTGGAACAACTTTAGTACCCATATCTGCTGGGTTCTCAGCAGTATGTATTTTCAGTACTTCAATATCACCTGCAGACACTAGCTCACGCACAAAATGAACTTTTACATCAACATGCTTAGATCTCTCATGGTAAACAGGATTTTTACTCAAACTAAGGGCAGACTGACTATCTGTAAAAATTCTACCTACAGTCTGTGTAATTTTTAGCTCCTTAGCTAGACCCATTAACCAGATACATTCTTTACAGGCTTCACTAATGGCAATATACTCAGATTCAGTAGTAGAGAGTGTTACCATAGATTGCAGACCTGACTTCCACTGAATACAGTTTCCAGCCAGAGTAAACATAAATGAAGTTGTTGATTTCCTTGAATCTACATCCCCTGCAAAATCTGCATCTACATACCCCACAAGATCAAGTGAAGTATGTTTCTTTTCATAGCACAACCCAATTTCTAAAGTACCAGCAATGTATGAGATAACCCATTTAATAGCAGTCCAGTGCTCATATCCTGGATTTGCCATAAACCTGCTCAGAACTGATATTGCAAATGCAAGATCTGGCCTAGTACTAATCATGGCATACATGATAGAACCAACAGCATTTGCATAAGGGTAGTTCAACATTTTAACTCTGTCCTGCTCAGTTTTTGGGCATTGATTTTTACTTAGAACAAAATGGGCAGCTAATGGCAAAGTTACAGTTTTACAGTTAAGATTACTGAACTTAGCCACAAGCTTCTCTAAATAATGCTTCTGATGCAGTTTTAGTCTGTGATTCTTCCTATCCCTCTCTATGTTCATGCCTAGAATTCTCTTGGCATTCCCTAAGTCTTTCATCTTAAATTCAGCATTTAGCTGTACCTTTATATCTGAGATTTTCCTTCCATCTCTACTAATAATTAACATGTCATCTACATATAGCAAAATGTAAATAGGCACATTCTCATCAAAACAGTAATAGAGACAACTATCATAATCACTCCTAATGAATCCTATACTAAGCACAAATGTATCAAATCTTTTATACCATTGGCGTGGGCTTTGCTTAAGACCATATAAGGACTTATTTAACAGACATACATGACCTGGCTTACTTCCATCTACAAACCCCTCTGGTTGTCTCATAAAGATTTTCTCATCTAAATTACCATGCAAGAAGGCTGTAGTAACATCTAGTTGTTCGAGCTCAAGATCATAGTATGCAACCAAAGACAGCATCATTCTTATTGTTTTGAATTTAACAACTGGGGAAAAAATTTCAGTGAAATCAATACCTTCCTTTTGGGTGTATCCCTTTGCCACCAATCTGGCTTTGTACCTGGGAGGTTCTCCTTGATTCACTGGCTCCTTTATTTTGAACAGCCACCTGCACTCCACCAGCTTCTGGTCTTGGGGCCTCTTTACCAAGGTCCAAGTCTGGTTTGAATGCAGAGAGTCCATCTCCTCCTTCATAGCTTCGAGCCATTTAGTCCTGTCCTTTGATTTCATTGCCTCCCTATAGGATTCAGGTTCTTGTCCCTGCACTTCAACAGAAGCAAGCAAAGCAGTGTAGATTAGTTCTGCATAGGTATTGTATTTAGGATTTTGCCTCAACTTTCTCCTTGACCTATCTCTGGTCAATTGATAATCCTCTAGTTGGTCATGAGATGAAGGTTCATAGGCCTCCACCTGACCCAAGTTCTCTCCTGTCTGAGGATTCAGTTCATCCTCTTCTATCACAGTCTCAGTAGTCTCAGCCTGATCAGGAGCTTGTTCTTCTTCATTTTGATCACTTTCTTCATTACATTGGAGAAAATCCATGGACATGGCTTGAGAACTCTCAGGGTCTGAACTCTCCTTATTTCTTCTACATGGGAAATCCTTTTCATTAAACACCACATCCCTACTCACTAATATCCGGATGCCAGGTGATTCCCTGTCCCAAAGCCTATATCCCTTGGTTCCAAAAGGGTGTTGATATCCCAAGAAGACACAAGCCACTGACCTTGGTTCAAGCTTACCACTCCTTATGTGCATAAAAGCAGCACATCCAAAAATCCTCAAGAAGCCTATGTCATGGCCCTTACCTGTCCATTTCTCCATTGGGCTTTTGTTATCAAGGATCACTTTAGGTAACCTATTTAACAGAAATGCTGCAGTATGAGCAGCTTCTCCCCAAAACACCTTTGGCAATCCTGAAGTTATCAGCAGACCTCTAATCTTTTCCAGGATAGTTCTGTTGATCCTCTCAGCTACTCCATTTTGTTGTGGAGTATTTCTTACTGTCTTGTGATGCAAGATTCCTTGTACTTTGCAGAATTCCTCAAACTCTGAATTGCAGAATTCAAGTCCATTGTCAGTTCTCAATGCTTTGACTTTCAAGTCAGTCTGTTTTTCTACAAGAGTCTTCCATTCCTTGAATTTCAGAAAAGCTTCATCCTTGGTGACCAAGAGATGTATCCACAACATCCTTGTGTGGTCATCCACCAAAGTCATCATATATTTTTTTCTTCCCACTGTTTCTTGTGCAGAAGGCCCCCATAAATCTGAGTGAATGTACTCTAGTTTTCCTTTTGAAACACACTTTCCCTTTGGAAATTTATCCCTGTGTTGTTTGGCCATCACACACTCTTCACAAAATGGTAATTCCTTAAATGGCTCCTTCCCAAAAATGCCTGAGGAAGCTAAAGTTCTCATTGAATTCTTTCCAGGGTGTCCCAGCCTCAAGTGCCATTTCCAGGCAGCTGTGTGCTTAATTTCTGAATTTAACACATAGCCTCCAGCTTGATCACTACAAGTTCCTTCTAGCATATACAATCCAGAGACTTTCTTGGCAGTTAGAATAGTCCTAACTCCTTTCAGTACTTCCAGCCTTCCCTGGTGCATTGTCACTCTGCAACCTTGATCATCCAAGGTACCCAAAGAAATCAGATTCCTTCTCAGTCCGGGAACATACCTGACATTGGTCAGATTCACCAGTCTTCCATCAGTCAGTTTGAGAGTTACATTCCCAATTCCAGAGACATTACACAGGTTATTGTTGCCCATGTAAACATGCTCTCCATCCACTGCTTGAAGATTACTGAACCAATCCTTGACAGGGCACATATGATAAGTGCATCCTGAATCAAGCACCCATTTATCTCCTGTTGTGTCACTTGTCACAGTCAAGGCCTCAGCCTCAACCTCCTTCTGATTGTCGACAGCAAGATTGGTTTCATTTCCCTTATTCTTATTTTTCCAGCTCCAACAATTCTTCTTTAGATGCCCAACCTTTTGACAATGGAAGCATCTTCTGGTTTCTTTTTGACCCTTAGTGTCCTGATTTTTATCCTTTTGTGTGTTGTTGCTTGACTTTGCTGAGTTTCCACTGACAGGGTTGCCTCTAGGCTTGCCCTTCACAAACAGCCCTGAACCTGATCTTGCTTTCGCAGCTTTTAACTCTAACTCCCTTGTCTTTAATGCATTTTTCAACAACTCATAAGAAGGAACAGTACCAGTGTATTGAAATGCATTTTTAACTACTTGATAATTATCAGGAAGAGCATTCATCAAGATCATAACTGAACTAACATCATCAATAGCATGCTGAGTATCTCTTATCATGGTTTTCAATTTCAGAAACTCATCCAAATTTTCAGCAACACTTTTAGATGAATCCATTTTAAATGCGTACAAAGCTGCCTTAATATAAGCAAGATTTGGGGCTATCTCATTCTCATGCAACTCTTGCAATCTATTCCACACATCAATAGGAGTCTTGCAGTCACTTACTTCTCGAAGGACATTATCAGCAAGGCTGATAACCAGAAGGTTCATCGCAGTCTTGATGATCTTTTCCTTCTTTTACTTTTGTCCTTCATCCCAGGCATATTCTTTTTCCAAAGCCACATCCACATCATAAAAGGACAACAGTGCATTCATCTTCATTTTCCATATATTGAAGTCCCCTTTGCCATTGAACTGAAGAATCTCCATTTTTCCAGAGTTCATGATTCCTGCAGAATCTCAAGACAGTTCTTGACACAAGATCAAGGTATAATCAAGAAACTGATGAGATAATCACAATCAAACAAGCCAAATGCGGCTCTGATACCACTGTTGTAATTATTGAACGACTTAGATTGGATTAACTCACACTGATTTAACAGATTCAGTTCAGTTTCCGACCGATTGAAAAATGAAAGTAAAACAATACACAAAACTTTACGTGGTTATATGCCCTCCAAATGGGATTTACTCCATGGTGAGCTCTCAGAGGAACTCAAATCCACTATGAATAAGTGTCTTTACAAGTTGTAGAGCTCAAATCGAAATTACAGAACTTATCTCAACTATGACGGCTCAACCAACAGCTCTGCGCAATCCCGCGCTTCAATCCGTTCAATTGCTTGTCTACCACACCGCAGCAAGACCCATAGAACGATTACTTTGTCAGTTTCCATGTTCGTTGTTCCCTAACCCCTGCATTCGTCCCTCTTTTATAGCTTGATCTGATTTCCAGATTGTATAGGAACCGTCCGATTGCTCTAATCTTGTCCGTCCACTTCAGAAATCTGTTATTTCTATTACACTCGAAACCGCCGAAATGAAACGCACTGTTTCATTAAATGCTGCGACGACATTTTGATCAAGCGAAGCTCAAACCCACAAATTTGTCTTTCTTTCCCAAACGACGTAGCATAGCCTCGCCTGCACCTCAAACTCTGCCGTTCTGGACTTCCCGCTCACCTTTGAGAACACAACGTTTCGTTTCTCAATTTCAGATGAAACTTCAGGTCAGTTTCAGACCTGATTCCGACCAGCTTGTTGATTCACTTCAACACATCTTTTGGCGACTAGATGGTGATTGTGAATGATAAGAAGCTTGTGGTAGGAGACTCGGTTATATTTCTGAAACTGGTAATGGAGAGCTTTGAATAGGAATCTGACGGGCTAAGCGTGTGATTAGAGTGTTACGTCTAAGGGTGGGCTTTGGAAGCCGCCTAACAGTGGGTTTTGTTATTTCATAAGAGAAGAATGACATCTTTTGAAGTGGCAAAACTGAAGAGTCTAAGAATCTGAAGGTCCTGCCGGAAATAGACCTACAGCTCAACCTGTAGAGAAAC
>JAWWMW010001186.1:29412-43559 GCA_035048345.1 Echeveria elegans
TTTTCTTGTACCAGTTGTTTACTCAGTGGCTAAAAGTTGCACCTTTGATGTTACAATCTTGCTCAAAGGAATCGTAACGGGTCACGTTATCAAAAATGGAATTTGACCGAGATACCATAAGTTCTATGCAAATATGCACACACTATGTAGTGGTTGACATGATTGTTTCATTGAAGTAACATTCAGATATCTGATTTCTCATTCTTTAATTTTCAGTACAACTACCAAAATCACTGACACCGAACTCCGTTATTATTACCGGTACTGAACTCAAGTCTCAAAGTCTTCAGAACCTGATTTTTCAGTGTCACTCATAGCAACGGATTAGTTCGTCAGAAATGTACACACATACCTTCGTCGCTAAAAGGTGACCAACCGTCGTGAAGGCTATAATTGGGATTAGCGTAAATACACACAGCAGAAGCTGAGAGAGAGCAGCGACGACGACAAGACTCTCAAAAACTATGCCGACAGGATCTACCAGCCATCTCGCGCGATCATAATCTTCTGCAAGTATGATTTTTTTTTTGCTTTTAAAAAAAATGTTTTCTCGATTTTTTCAATGATCGCCGGATGTGGAAATCCAGCAGTGTCAGACTCGTGAGTTAGGGTTGTGTTGCAAGGTGAATGGAATCGAGTTCGAGGAGGTTAAGGTCGAGATAGCTAAACGTCAGCAGTTGTCTCCTGAATTCAGATGTCAGCATTTTCATTTTTTTTTTAAAAAAATTTGGTTTATTTGAAATAAACCCTAGAATCATGATTTATGTTTATGTAGATATTAATCCCATGGGGCGGCTATAATGGACGGAAGGTTCAAGTTTTTCGACAGGTAGTTTTTGAGATATTTGCAAAAAAAAAAATTATATAGCTTTTGTATTTTACTTTGGAGATTTTGAGTGTGGAATTTTTTTCGTTTGTTTGCAGCCGTATGATACTTTCGTGCGCATTTCCTGGTGTTGCAGATCGTTGGTGATTCTGGATACTATAGCGTAAATGCTAATGATGAGTTGGTTTGCTTGCTAGTAAATAACTCAAATTCTGACAAACATGTGCATTTCCAGATCAGTGAACCTGATGTTTTGATTACATTTCGTTCGGTTTGAAAAAATACAATAGCTTTTCCAACTCTAAGAAAGAGTGTCCTGGTTTACACATTGGAGAGTGCAGAGTGCTGACATAATCTTACTGCTATTTTTTTGTTTGTCGCCAGTTTAGCAGTGCTTAGCATCTCTGTTAAAAAGTGCCAATAAGCTTATATCATATGTATCGATAATTCTGTTCCTTTTTTTTTCTTCTTCAAGGTATCCTGCCGATCTTTCCAAGAGAGCTAAGATTCATTCAGTACTCGACTGGCATCATTCTAACTTGCATAAAGGAGCAGGTGTGTTTGCTTTGTTCCACAATGCTTGTCTCCGGTGAAGCATGCCTTAATTTCTGTTATTTTTCTTCTTTAAATAGGTTCATTGAATATTAGCTGGCTCTATATCGTTATGGGATTGCGATTGCTTGTTACTCTTCCTATGACATAGATTGATACTCAACCAGAACATGTTGCGAATTGCTACTTTATCCTAAGTGTATGTCAATTAGCCGTGTATACCATTTGAGAATTTGGTGATTTGATTTCAAGAAGTTAACAGTTCGCCTACGAGTATGACACGCATAGCAGCAGCTCGATGGCATCTTATATGAGTCGGCATTTGTCTTTTTCAGCTGGTTATATTTTTAATAGTGTCCTAGCACCCATGCTTGGGTTTGAAGCGGACCTACAAGTAGCTGGAGAAGCTGAGTGAATTATATCAGAGTCTCTATCAACAGTTGGATCATATTGGCTAAAAGGAAGTGGGCGATTCTTGGTTGGAAGCACACAGCCATCCATTGCAGACCTTAGCTTAGTATGCGGGGATCATGCCAGCTTGAGGTACAACAAAGTTATTTTACCTCACTCGTAATGTTGAGCTTTTCATCAACCATGAATTCATGAGTTTTTTTCAAATATTGAACATATAAAATGACTGATTGCTCACATCTGGAGGCCTGCGTTTTTTTTTCATCTTGTGATTTGTATGATTCTTTCTGAATTGAAATCTAGCTTTTGGATGAGAAAGACGGCACTCGTATACTCAGCCCACACCAGAAAGTGTTGCAGTGGATAGAGGACACAAAAAAAGGCAACAAGCCCTTACTTTGATGATGTGCATGCATAAGCTTCTATTCAAGTTTAAAGAAAGAACTGAAAAACAGCCTTCATCATAGATCAGTGCAGCTGTGCAGGAAGAGTTGGCAATTCCAAGTTGTGAAAATCTTCTGTCACTCTAATGTTTTCAAGCATGTCGTGTTATGTATTATATACCCATCCTCGTCCTCACTTCTGTTGAATTAAAGTGTGTAAACGACTGTCTTCATCGTTCACTGACTATAAAAGAATCCTATGACAAATATCAGTACAAAAATCGAACCTCGTAAGTTACATTCGTTTCTTTTGTGTTTATATATAACAAATCGTGCTAACAAACTCTATTTAAGATCATAATATTAAGGGTTAATTAACAAAAAAACCACCATTATAAATCTCATTTTACAGAAAACAAACATAATGACCCGAAAATACGAAACACTACCATTATAAATGGGCCATTAACAAAATGTCACAACTACACGCTGTTCTGTTAATAACAACGTTAACTGCGAGCCTTTTGCTAAACACCATCATTATAAAACATGAGTTTGCATATAACCATCATTTTATGAGAAAATAATTAAAGGAAAATAACAAAATACCATAATTTCAAACACCAGTTACGTAAGTCGTTTTCCAGTACCCATAAGATTAGCAGCTGCCCAAAAAGTTACATAGTTGATTGGTACAAACATAGCATGTTGTTATGGGAGATGTTGAGCTCTTGTTACGGGAGCCGTGTTGCTGAAAATTAGTTGACAAAAGACACAAGAAGATGTTGAAGAAAAAAGCTTCCTATTAACTCTAAACTATCTTTAGAAATTAAGATTAATTATTGAAAGTTGTTTTATTTCTTTAGCTAACATCATTATTTATAATGTTTAAAAATAAATCCCAACACAACTAGTGTTTAAAACAAATCCTAACACAACTAGACTAGTGTTTTAAAAAGCCCACTAATTAAATAAAAGCCCAAACACATAAATAAACTAAAAAATTGCTCCACGTCTCTCTAGGGCCGGGCCAATTTACGACGGCGCTTGTATGTGATACACATTGTATCATCCAGTCCGAGTTCCATTTTGTTGTACAACAAGTAGAGACGCACATTTCAACAGATGTAGTTCCATCGTACAGATTACATGAATAAAAATGGGAGCAAGTGAAAAACAGCAAAACACTAACTACAAATGGAGAAAAAGAATTTGACAACAAATGAAAATGTGAAATTCTTCCTCCGGTCGTAGTTGTTATGCATCATCAGTCGCATATGTTTACTTTATGTCCAAATGTTTCCATCTTTATGGTCACTAATGTTGCATTAAGTTTTATATTTATGCTTTGCAAGAAAAAATTTCGCTTTACACAGAATAAATATTTTTCTTTCTTTATAAATACTTCGGCAGATTATTTTTCCCAAATTTAGCCAAACAACATCCCCATTGATACCACCAGATCAGGCTGTGCAATCAATATGTTACAAGGCACGTTGTTCATGTGTAACGCTTGGCAAGTTAAAATAGAAGCAATAAGTTCAATAAATATTGCGAGTTTACTGGAACAAATATTCTTCAGCTGAGGATCATGTAAAACAAAATTTTGGATTCTTGCTATAAGAAAAACTTTGAGTTGTAAACTATTCTCTTTCTTAAAGGTTCCGTTTGGTTGCGAGAAAAAGTGAGGAAAAGAAAAATGATATTTTCATGAGAAAGTTGTAAGGAAAATTTGATCTCATTTTGTTTAATTTTTTCATTTTTTTCTTACAACCAAACACAAATTTTATTTTCACTTAATTTTTTTAAAATTTTTCATTTCCTCTCTTTTTCTCAGCAACCAAACATGGCCTAACAAAGTGATCGGCATGCATCCTTTAGGGATACGTTAATTGTTGTACTTTGTAACAGTTAAATTGTTGAGCTCAATAAATTTGGTGCGCATAATATTATACGAAATCTTTTGATGTTGTGAATGAAACGAAAACAGTTAAACTCTAACAAAATTTAAATGTATAAGCATATGATGCATGCATCGTTAAAAGGGCAAAGCGTTGAAGAAAAAAGATATACATTGATATGCTTCCAAAACATTGAAAAAAATCTTCAATATCATCTGACGATTGTGCTGTTATTCAATATTTGATATCGATAATTAACATTTTCGTACCTCTGCACGTTACAATTTTGTGATAATTCAAAATTATGATACGATAGACACATCACTTCGAGTATATAAATAAAACTCTCGTTGTACACTCTCATTGTAAGGGATTGCTTGAGACACACACCAAAAAAACGACATGCCAGGAGTTAATACACAACTTGTGATAGTTTTTGCAATCATGTTGGGTATATATACAATGCCAACATCAGCAATTTCTTGGAAATTTCCATTCTGTTATGCAAAATGTCTGCCTACGTGCTTGATAACTTATGCTGTTCCTGTTTGTGCTATCAAGTGTGTGAATGATTGTCTTCATCGTCCATTGTCTATGAAAAATGTTGAATCCTACGAATGCACATTGAACTGTGCCACATCAAAGTGCACAAATATCAGTACAAAAACGGATCCTCGTAAGTTTTTTTTATGTTTCATTTATTAAATCTATTTGAGATTATAGTATTAATGCATTGGATTTGTCTGCTTACTACTAGGTGAAGAAGAGGTAGCTAGTTGCGTCGATGCTTGTTCGAAGAATTGCAAGGTTGATTAATTGATTGCACTTTCAATGAGACCATCAAGAAACCATGATTGTTTTCCTATGTAATCTGAAGATTAGATAAAAAAAATTGTAATCGATTATATTTCAATGAAATGAATAAAGAGCTTCTGATCGTCCATTGAGTATTATAAGCATCTGATCGTCCATTGAGTATTAAAAATTTTGAATCCTACGAATGCACACTTGGATGTGTCGCACAAAAACCGAACCTCCATTATTCCATTTTGTATTTCTATATTACCAATAGCGCAAACTGACACCGTTTGAGATTGTATTATTAATCCATTGTACGTGCATGTTTATTTTCAGGAGAAGAAGTAATTAGTTGTGTCGATGTTTGTTCGACACAGTGGCGGATCCAGAAGAAATTATGACTGGGGTCATGTTCAATACAAATAATACAAATTGTCAAATAAATTAATGGGATCAAAGTTTAAAAATCATTGGATTCATTCATATAATTTACCTAATAATTGACCCCCTACTCATATGCATCCGCCACTGGTTCGACAGACTGTGTTTTCGATGAGAGACGCGTCACGAGAACACTAAAGCAATCTCAAGATTCCATATATGTAACCGATTCTCTCAAAAAAAATAAATGAAGTGTTACTTTACAACTTTTTTTATTTCTAGAATCTTTTAAATCGATATAACTTATTGTTGGAGAGTTGTGTGAAGAAAATATGGTTTAAGTTCAAAATGACGTATTTTTGAATTAGAGTTTGACATGAGACAAAACGACGTAGTTTTATTTAAAGAAAAAAGATAAGCTTGAAAAATCTTTATTATCTTCTCTTCTCGTATTAACGTGCGTTTTGATTGACTGAATAATGAGTAATTTATTCATTTAAGGGAACGACGTGCGTTACATTGTGAAAAGGTTGAGGAGTATGACAATATAAGTTGAAAGTCGCTCCTTCATTAGATATACGACTGGAAAAATCACGACAACAACATCGACATCCCCTTCTTTCTTTTTGAGTGGATTTTCTTCTTTTCGTGTGTGTGTTTCGGGTGATAGTGGAAGATAGCATGTCTTTCGCCTTCTTCACCTTGGTGCGGATAACTGAATGTCCAGTTGCTTTATCCTAAAAAACGGATTGCCAAGTGGAACCCTAGCACCAGACGGGGCAATACTGTTTCAAAAAAATTACATAGCAAGACTCAACCACTCCATTCTAAATCAGTTTTGAATCTCTTTCTCTGCTCAGTTTTGATTTATTTATTTACATGATTTTTAATTTGATGTCTGTACGATTTGTCAATTGTTAAGAAATTTTCTAACACTTATGAGTGTCCATCCTTGTGTTTGAGATACCCATTTTGAAGAAACGCCTCTACTTTCACCGATGATTGTTCCAACCTGTCAGTGCGGATCATTTATTTTGAGATTTTTTTCCCTAAAGCAGATTAGAAAAAACATCATTAACACAGCCACCGATGTGAACGAAACGCAGAAGGATGATGGTTTCATTTAGAAAATTTAACTGCAGATGAGCATTGAGCACTAACTCAAAATATATTGATTCAATCGTACAATCAGTGAGCAATCTTTCTTCAAGCTTTGTAAGTTCTTCTTGACGCATTTCTTCGAGCACAACAACCCACAAAGTATATCATTGACTGCCAAAAGACATGAAAGTCAAAAAGGTGACCGGACAAAGAATGTCGGCGGATTGGGTCAAAAGACTGACGGAAGGGGTATCTCACCAGAACAACAAACAAAATCAGATTAAATATCGCAACCACTCTCCATTCTGTTTTCATGTACTGAGCCACCCCGGCCCTGAAAAAATAAGACGATGGGGTATGATAATATAATATCACAATCCATAATTTTGCGAGAACTAAAAAGAAGTCATACTTGCAGGAGTCACAATTGTAGCATTTTACGTTTCTCGAATTTTTATAGAGCTTGCAATCACGGTTGGAACTCACGGGATGATAGCTCAGGTCATAGTTGGATGCATTGATTGCAGGATACCCACATCTACAAAATGAAGCAAATCAATTCGAAATGACTAGAAAATCATCAGTTAGCTTGTAAACCTCAAACAGTGGAATGTAAAGCAAAAGAGAGAGACATTACTCGGATGGTGGCCGACAACAACCAGCCTCAATTGGAGTCAGTTTTGCCTTCTTGTACTGTCCAAGTGTCTGTAAAAGAAATGAGGAGTCGTGAGTACTGTCTACTGTCATCCTGATTCCAAAAGAATATTTTCTTTACGCAAGTTGAACGACAACCTTATACTTCTTGGACAAACTGTTGCAGTCTTCGGATTTAACTAGACAACTTCTCAAATGCTTCCAGTTGTTAGTGTTGTTCAGCTGTAACAAAATAACAAAGTTAAGCATTGCCGACAATGAATCAGTTGGAGGTGGTTACATTAGGATCACCAACTTGCTTCAGGAACCATGCGTGATAATCCTTAAGTTGATACTCTTTGTACCTGCGTACACAAGAACTAAAAGTCACAAACCAAATCAAACATCAAGACCATTATTAGCAATGACCATAGGTTCAAAATTGCAATGAGGGATTCATATCATACCTAAGATCAGGGACGGAATGACCAGATCCATTATTTGTTACAATGAACCTACACGAGAAAAAGTGACACAAGTCAGCATCAAATAACTTCAAAGACATGTCGTATTGGTAATCTGGAATATATTTAGTCGAGCAATTAGCAGACTACTACGGATTATCAGTCAAATTACTCTGACAGGTCTGATATGGAAAATGGCCATTACGTGAAACTGTTGCAGCAAATAAAAGTGTGGAAGATACTTACGCCATTACGGTGAATGCCAAAATCCCAATCAAAATGATGCACAGCATGATTAAATACTGGTGTTAAAAAGTCAAAGTTTCCAACTTAACAAAAATTCCAAACTAAAAACCATAATTTTATTAAAGGTAACTACGCCTTGGATACAATCCACAAAAGTATTGCACTTCGTTTCAGCGCTCCGAGGAACCCAATAACGGATCTACAAAATGAAAAAGAAAACAATCAGAAACTTTTTGTTCCAGAAGAAAAAACAAAAACTAGTTTTTAAAGCAACAATGAGCATATGGTAGAAGAAGATATATTTTACATCACGAAGATAACACCACCAAGTCCTATAACGGGGAGTGTAAGGGTCCTTCGACAAGCATCGTGATGGGTGCTCATCCATACTCCAAAACCCATTACAAACAAAGCTAAAAGCTGCATCATAAAACATACATTAATTAAGCATCAGTCTCCAGTGAATCAGCCTACAAGTTTCGGTATTTCATAATCAACACAAACAAAATTCATAAAGACCAATCCTCAAATAAATATTCTCCGCCACCATATAAATTACAAATGAGAAACACACAAGATATGATACTTTTAATTACACGCATCTGCGGAAGTATACTCACTGAATAATCTCAATGCTTGAAAGAAACTAATTGACTTCAAAAGTAAGATTTCATTCTTTGGTAATCGAATTGAACTGAAAAACCTAATTTTAACAACTCAAGAAAACAAAAAGACATAACAATTCATTTGTGCTGAATTAATACAACATTAAACAGCACAAGTGGAAATTTCAACTCTTAAGAAATGCACCTATAAAGCTAAACAGCAAGAGAGGGATATAGAAAAGGGTCAGAAAATGCAAACCATGGTGAGAAAATTGATGCAACGAATGACAAAAGTGCTGGTTCCCATCCCCATTTTCAACTGCTTGTTAAACCCCAGCAGTGAGAGAATTGAGGAAGAAGAACAGGAGGTGCGTGTTGCTAGAAAGGAACCATTAGCCCTAAAGATCCAAACACAAGACTGAAATTTACAGCTGAGTTTTGAAGCTGAAGCAATTCAAAATATTCTATTGTGAATTGAGAGTGAGAGTAGTGGTGGAAATTGAAATGTTTAAGTGTTTGGCGAGGGGTGATATGGTAAATGTACTCAGCGGACAGACAAAGCACATGTGGGAGTCAGTCCTGCTGCAAATTGTGCACGCGACACGATCTTATGGTACGTGAGAATCACGTGACTTTGTGTCCTTAGAATTTGACTGTATTTGACTTTTTCTTGCTTCTTCCGTGCTTATCATTTTCCTATTTCTTCTACTCCTTCCGTCCTTCTTTGTTGTGTACATTTGACAGTTATCACAAAATTTAAAAAATAATGATAGTGTGAGAGAGAAAATAATATAAAAGTAAGTGAGTGAAAAATAAAGTATGAAAGAAAGTGTTATGTGAAAGATAAAGTAGGAAAGAGAATTATCCGAAATGGAAATAAGAAGAACAAAACGGACACCAAAAATAGAAATAGAAAGAACAAAAGAGGACAAAGGGAATAATACATTTACATTCTATCTCCAATATATTTATTTTTTATTCATTTTTTTTTATTTTTCTCTCACATAACTTAATTTTCTTAAAAATCTCCTAAATCCAACTGAAAAGAAAAAAAATTAGAATTGGAGTGATTCTGCATTACCGCTAAAGTCACACTGCTCGAATCTCACTTTCGTGACTCGTGTGCTTCAGTTTACACATTCATTCAAAAAAACTCCGAAACCACCTTATCGTGGCTACTATATATAATAAACATAACAGCCGAATGGGGCAAACACGGATAGCAGCTGCTAAATTCACTAGCTACTAGAAAGAACAATTACTACTTGATCCAAGCTGATCTGAAGATGGTGACCCAGCAGGAGGCTATTCACAAGAAGAATCATTATTCTACTCTGTTTGTGCATGCTAATATTGCTGATTTCATCGCTTCTTTATCCAAAGATGCTTTCACAGTCACCTGCCCATGGTAACACATTCATGTAACAAATTTATTTATATACATTTGTATCTTGACATAACTTTAAGAAAAAACTCATTCGTGCATAAGATAGAACTTGTGTATTGATTACCTCCTGGACTTGGTTTCCGGCTCTAGCTAGTAATTTGTATTGGTTTTTATACATGGATGCCATGTATACCTGAAGAAGGAAGACATTGAACGGCATTTCATAAAAACCCTAAAAGTCGAGTCTGTCATGTTGAATGCATAATTTAAAATTAAAATAAACGCAAACTTAAAAACTTTATTAGTTGATCGAAAAGCTTAGAGTGATTGCTCCCCTCAAACAAGTATTTATTTTTCTGTAAATCATTTTACTGTTTAAAACTATGAAGTGTAACAGTGTCATTACCTGGAAGGTTGGGGCTAGGCCTGGGCTCAGAAAGTATCTGCCTTTCGATACCAATTCTATCCCCTCGATTTGTTCCAATTCTCGGATAAGTGAATCCACATCAGCCCACTGCATGCCAAATATATAGTCGTTGGGTAACTCGGAAATAACCACGAGAAACTTCATGTTCAATTATATTTCACCGCGTAGGCGTTGAAAGGTGTGAGTATATAAAGCTATGAATAAGAAACCTCGATTTCTGCTTGGGATTGCTCGGCCATCTGATCCAAGGAACCATATTCTCCCACCACAGACTCCAGTGCTTCGGTCAGTGGATCTGGCTGGGACAGCATAAAAGGAGAATAAATCAACGGGAATGAAACCTTGTTGGATAATATTTCATTATGTTTTATGGAAGCCTATTAGTAATCCTGTTACAAATTACCGTAATTTCCTTTAGGGACAAAAAGATTCTTTCGAGCGTGAAATCCAACTGATGGACCTTAGCCTCCACAACCTGGTACAACAAAAATATCATCAACTATTTAGCATATATACCGCTTATAAGCCCATATTCAAAAATCGCAATAACATACAATGAAAAGGTTGAATGAAGATAATCAGTTACCTGGCCAATTTTGAACATTGATGTCGGATCCAACGTTGCATCCCATGACACTTCAGTTTGATGTATAAGTGCAGGTACTCCCTCGATCTTAATTTGAAAGTATGGGGAGGGAAGTGAGGAATGAGGATCAACGATGAAAACGTAATGTAACTTCAAAGATTTGTGGGAATATAATATAACTTCAAGCAATTTAAAAGATGAAATGGAATACCTCCACAAAAATGCCAAGATATGTAACCTTCTTAACGACGCATTTCACCACATCTCCAACACTCAATTTAGCCTGCATGATTGAATAAACAAATATAACTACCGGAAATTATCCATCAACATCAGTATTCTGTTCACAAGCTTAGGGGAGCACTTACCATAAGATTTCTCTTATTCTCAACCTGCTCTTCTTTTTCTTTTGGCTTGATAGAAAATATTAGCTTTCTTGATCTTTTATCGGCCATCAACACGTTAACTTTGATTTTCTGCATCAAGAGACTTATTGGTGGATAGTAAAGGCGTTGATTTAACATTATGTTTAACTCTACCAACCTGTCCAACGAAGGATGATAAGAATTTAGTTTTCTCTTGATCATAAATCTGTAGAAGTTCTTCCATACTCATGTTTTCGTTAACTTCTCTCCCACTACTCCGATCAACATCCAACTCTTGCAAAGAGCCAAAAGAAGGATTTGTGACTGAAGCATCATATTCTCCAACAATTCCTAAGATTTGCCGATATTTAGACGGATCCATGCCTTTCTTTCTTAACCAGGATTCAAATGCGAAAAACTTCCATTTGGCAGCAAGATTCCGGTATGGCAAAAATCCAATTAGTGAGCCAAATGATACCTACACATCGATTAATAATGGTTAATAACCGATGCAAATAAATAAATAACGAATTATGTGGAATGGTAATTTTTCTTGAAATTTTTTTAAGTCTTAAATGATCATGCAATTACTTACTACAAAGCCTCTTGTACTGGAACTTATTAACTCCACATCTGCCCTTGAATTTGTTCGGATCAACTCCTCTGCTCTTACCCAGTCAATCTCTTCTTGTTCCTGCATCATTGACATCTTGCCATTACCACCAAATTTCATCAACCAACAGAGAAAAACAAATTTGATCTTCAACCTTCAGTGGTATAGTCGTTACGAACTTCTCAAGCTCAGTGTCCCTGATCCTGTAGTTTTCGGCATTACTCTGCCCCGTAGGAGCTTTTGCAGGACTTGATGTTACTTTCACAGACTGGTCTATTCTATAGAGATATAAAGTAAAAGAACGATCCAGGGAGTTTAACCTAATGAAACAAGAGGAGGGAATGAACAAGAATGGTCAAATACCGTTTTGGTTTTGTCAATGTTCCTTCAATTGAGATCACATCACCTTCACCAGTCGAATTTGTATACGGTGGTTCACCCACTACCGATTCTTCTTTCTTAGACCCTATATCAGGTCTAGATGGCGGCTGTAACTCTTGAAAGAAATGTAAAACACCAGAAATAAGTTTCTTAAGCCAAAATTTCATAGTACGAAAGTAAATGCAGTAAACAAGTTTGAAATGGTATACCAAGAAATGACCCTTCCTTCCTAGATTTCAGACAGCTCTGAAAATCACTAGTAGCGGGGACTTGTTCCCCTGTAGAGTCATCTCCAATCTGAGAGCTGCTCCCAGGTATGCCATCGACTATATTTACTTCCTTTGCATGAATAACTGTGGGGCCATCATCATT
Source organism: Echeveria elegans (assembly GCA_035048345.1). Classification (NCBI taxonomy): domain Eukaryota; kingdom Viridiplantae; phylum Streptophyta; class Magnoliopsida; order Saxifragales; family Crassulaceae; genus Echeveria; species Echeveria elegans. The sequence goes on from JAWWMW010001186.1 coordinate 41,845, forward strand.
AACATCATCAACATTTGATAGGGGCTCGGGCTTCTTCAGCATTGTAAAGCCCCTAGAATTTTCAGGCGGTATCTGCTCACCTATTTGCGTCGTATCACTACTACTACTACTACCAAGAGTCTGTCCAGTACCAGCGGTCTCACTGATTGGAGCCGGCTTCCTGAGTAACGTCACGTCAGTAAACTGCTCCTTGTTCAAATCATTCACCATTTGCAGATTCAAATTAGGCCTCATATTCAGCCTCTCAAGCTTCGCATTCTCACTAGCATCCTCCTTATAAAAACCCGGCTTTCTCAATATCATATTCGGCACAGTTCGTGACGGTCTCTCAATTGCATTAACATCACCACCCGATCTACTCGGTTTCTTAACCTCCTTGACAACCGGTCGTGCACTTACCTTTGAACTAAACTTAATACCCTTCTTCGGAACCGGCCTAGACAAATTTAACCCACTCAACTCACTAGACGACTTCACTTCCCAAGACGCATCAAAGGAGACTTCCTCCTCAACATTCATCGATGCTGATTTACCTGTCCTAGGCACATCAAACGGAAGCTCCTCTATATCAAATTTTCCTTTATTCTTGTAAAATTGTTTCTCAATATCCATAGCCGACGCATCCGGGTTCAATCTCTTCCCCATAATCTGAACACAAACATCACTTCACTAATAGAAACACACACAAAAGAAAGAAATACTCACACATGACAAAAACTCAAAATTTCACTTCAACATTTGATTCAAATACTTTGGTTGAACAGGCCACATGCCACCTTTTCAACTCAACTCTACCAATTTGGCGACATTAAGCTGTTCAGTTCACTTCAACTCTATACAGCCGCAAAATATGAACAAATTCAAAAAAAACTAAAACAATATTAATTAAAAAGATGAAAAAAAAAATAGCAAAAACCTTGGCTAGGGTAAGCTTAGGGTCTTCGCCAATCATACGACCAAACTTAAGCTCCATAACCTCCCACTGGTCGAGTTTGAGACCGTCATCATTACCGGATGATGCGGAAACGGAGAATATTGCACGTCTAGGATTATGGAATGAGATTCTTCGACGCGAAATTGATGATGGAATGGCGAAGTTGTGGTGGATAGTGAACGAGTGGCGCAGACGCAGAGAGTGGAAGTGGTGAAAGCGAGGGTATCCATGGAAATATAATGACTGAGAATTAAGAGAAGAAGCTACGCGTGCATCGGAAAACAACCGCAGCGACGGTTGCGTTGGGTTTAAGGATAGAGAAGGAGAGAAGCAAATGGGTTATCGGATAAAAACGTTCCAATATGCACCTGGTAAAATGTTCATAGTTATTATTTTTTTGAATCCGAGGGTATTACAAGGATCATAGTACCGGTCTATTACAGTATCAATTATCCCAACTAAATTTTAAGTAGATTTTCATCTTTGCACACTTCAAGCATGTATCGTCTTGTGTACGTCTACCAACAGACAACTACTCCATATTTTATTCGTTTTATTCAAATTTATTTCTACCATATTTTCCAAGATTTCTGCTTGGATGCCTTCTTGCCTTACCACAATGTTAACTTGTATCTTTACTTCGACCAAAGCTCGGTTGAGCTTATTAGTCACATAAGATTACAAGATAAGAAACTCGCAAAATGGCGTACCCACTGGCCGGTCCACATTCCAAAACATCTTCACATCAAACATTATTTGTCACAAAACAGCAACTAACTAC
>JAWWMW010001186.1:54178-70477 GCA_035048345.1 Echeveria elegans
AATTATCTTAAGAAAATACTTATAAATATTTTTGAAATAAATTAATTTTATATAATTTTAAAATAATACAACAAAATCATTTAATAATATTATTATTATATTTATGATTCGGACTGTGATTCAGACTGACGAGTGGACTAACTTTCAGTCCAATCCACCCATCAGTCCAGTGGTGTGCTGCGAAGACTCAAGTTTTAATCCACTAATGCACTTGCCCTAACAATGAAAGGTGTTAGCAGCAGGCTGCAGAAAAGCAAGGAATGGATTCTTTCTGTGCATGGATATGTATGAAGTAGAGAACTGCACTCGTAAGGAAAATAGAAGCACAAATTTTGAAGGCACAATTGTTGGCGGCGGCGGGCACAGTTAGTGTGTTTGTTGAATGTTGACCTGAATTCTAAGGTACAGCAGCGAGTAGATATTGTAATTGTGAGAGACCGTTGTGTGACTCAGTATGTGTCCTAAATATGTGTTGGGGCTAACAACGACTTGTACCCCGATTGTGTTTTCAATTGATATACAAGAGAAAGCAACATGGACAGAGACAGACTATGAAGGGATCATCTGTTCTATACTTTAAATGTTGTTAGTGTACTCGACCTGCGCCTATGTTCTCTATACAAGTATAACTTTATCACGTAGAAACCTTCAACATTCTGCTTATTGCAACCTGCAAGGCTTTGTGAAGTGAACCAACCAGCAACCCATAATTACGTAAAAAGGCATGGTAGTGCGTCAAGGATGATAGTGGAATAACTTATAAGGAGCCATTTGTTTTGTACTTCGGAAAGTGGGTTGGAGGAGTCACAGCAACATCATGGAAAGGCTTCTCATCAGTGAAATCTTTATAAGGTTCACTGGACGAATCACTTTCCATAGGTGTTGTCTCTCTTGGGGATGATGGAATTGAGTCTCTTTGTTGGGAAGATGAACCTGCAACGTATATTGCTGTTGCGTGTTATGGAAACAGAAGGCGCACAGCTCCAAAAGAAGAGCAAATATATCACATGCCAAAAAGCTGTTATTAAAAATAACGGAGGCAAGGTACAATACGGCAAACCTTTATGTCCTCTGGAGCGAAATTTCTTACGGCGCCTAATGAGCTTCTTAGTTATAGTAAGCTGCCTTGCAAAAGGATATTCCCCATCACTATCAGTCCACTCACCTCGAACCTCATTTTCCGCCTCACCCCTCATTGTACGCAGTACAAAAGCCTTTGCCCTGCGTCGTTGAGTATTGAAAAGGCCTCTTATAGATGCAACAAACCCATCTCCAGCGCCGTCACTTGGGCGCTTCATCCAGGAAGCTGGGTATTGACCAGATGTCCCTGGCTGACTTTCATTGTCACTCAAAATGAGATCACTTTCAGAGATTCCAACTCCACTGATTTCCTTCTGTCCATGATCTTTGTCCTTGAACTTCTTACCCTATAGATCAGTAAACACATCCAAGGTGATCTGTAAGTCGTCAGTTGTTATCAATAGAAAACAAATATATTCCAGCTACAACTACAACAATTTGACTCGCAACTGCACCGCCGCTTAAACAAACAGAGACTAATACAAGAAAGAGAAATATACATTACACTGAGTTTGGTATGTACTTGCCTGCATCCCTGTCACAGATTTCAGGACCCCCCAGATTATGTGTTTCTTTACTTTAGAAAATAATCTTCTCCAAGTTCCAGTGAACTCAACACGATGAAATGTATCCATCAGTAACTTCAGATCATTAACAACGAACCTTGATCCTTCGTACGTAAGCAGCAACTCAACCTAAATATTTAATGGTAATTAAAGGCCAGTGGAGTTATATTTAGTTAAAACATGAATTGTGCTTACACTATGCCTACCTGACTAATCTTGATATTGTGGAACTCCATCAATTTGCGTGGTCTGGACCTTTTCTCCTCAGGAACTTTTCCGTTCTTTTTCTCTTCGTGAGATGGCCGGCCGGATTTTGTTTGCTTAACTTCCTTCATTTTATATTTAGATGATTCAGCTAATTGATTAGTTGAGCCATTGATTTCACTCAAGGACGGAGGCTGAAAGATGAATTCATCGGCCGTAGATTCTGGTGCATTCTCTTCCCATGCTCTGCCAACAGACGGTGCATCAGGAACAGAACCACAAACATAGTTTGCTTTTGAATTTGGAAAATTGGATCCCTGAAAACAAGATTTCTAAAGATTGGTCAAGTCTATTAATGATCACTCACTTGAGAGTTGAGACACAATTTAATCCACAATGAGCCTCAAACATTGATGGATGAGACCTTTATAAAACTCACATGAGTAAGGCTTGAATCGGCGGATGATACACCGGTTGCAGAAGCAAGTACCATGGAAGTGTCTGATTTATATGAGCAATCTGATTCTTTCATGCTATTATTATTTGATGTTGATGTTTCATGGATTGACAAATTTTTCTTCACGCGCTTTGAACCCGCAGTTGTTGAAACTTTCCATACTTCCTGCATCAGTAGCACTTAGTCATCCTCATTTAGCTAAATGCATTTTGAACCCCAGGTTATAACATTATGCATGCTTCAGCGTTAATAAGTCTGGATAACTTAGACTTACACCAATGCAAGTTATTTGAAGCAAACTACTAATGCTGACATACCGATTTCCAAATATATTATTTAAATATGTATGAAGCTGTTCAAGTCGTCACTCGTCAACTGACCTGGCGTTGTTGCGAATCCTGCTCTTCTTCTGGGAAAAAGTACTCCCACATCATTCTGTACATTGTCTCCGTCAAATGTATTTTCAGGGGATAGATCTCTACCTAAAGTACCACAAGAGTGCATAGTCAGCACAGTCTCCATATTTATAAATTGGTTTAGTGCAAGACCTGAACTATTGGTCAGCTCTTTCGGATATATGTAAAATTAGCATTATACAGATAAGTCCCTAAACTAGAGATATGTACCAAAAGATGCCATCACTAGGATATACAATAAACTAAGACCTGGAAACGCTCAAGATGCGAAGTTCCATCATTAGGAGCTCCTTGTTGGGCATCTACGTGGAGCATCACTTCCCTATAACCAAAAAAGGAAACATTAGACCAAAGACCATATAGAAACATTTGTTATCCCTAGATGCAAAAGCAAACAGCATATAATCAACACAGAAAAATGATGATGTGGCGTACTTTCCCCATTCTGGTGGAGGATTCCATGCTGATAGAACCATGTTTGACTTCGGATTGGGCAGACAATTTCTAATAACAAAAAACTTGGTTGAGAAGCGAGCAACACCCACATCTTTATAGTCCCGGTTGAAGTCATATCTCTGATAAAATTGTAGAAATTGTTCAGTCTATACATAATCTGAAAATGAGCTCCACAGGCTTCGTAATCGTGGAACATACTGAAGCACGAAATTAGAGATCATATTTTTTAACTCTAAAAAACTCCCAGAGGGGTTACAAAAAATTAATCTCAAATACTCACCAAATCATTTATCTCGGCCTCCGCAAATGGCTTCCCATCCACGAGCATGCCCCATACAACTTTGTTAATTTGCAGAGAAATCTGCATAGCATATGATGGACTTTTATTCTTCTCCTTCTCCATTAGGCGCAACTGTGCCGCTTTTTGCAATGCTTTTCTCAATGCCAAAGATGCCCCTTTTCGTGACTTTTGGGCATTTTCAAGCTCTCTCTTGAGCCTCTTCACCTGAAAATACGATGTTCTTGTATAAAATATACTAGAGAAAGCATACTCGAGTTTAACCATATAATCGAGTAGGATCAGCCATAAGGTTTTAGTTCCACGGCACTCACAAGATCTGTATACATACATTTGTATGCGGCAAAAGCTGGGTAATCTAGCTTAACTCCCCCTTAAGACTACTGCATTCTAATGCCCCTTATATTATAAGCTGTGTTATTTTTTCAGAGTGACGGAATTCATATTCATGGACCACTTTTAGTTGACCCTCGTTTGACAGTGCATAGTAACCTCATTATGTTTTAAATTCTAAAATGCATATCAAGTACAAAATAAATAACGGTAATGAATAAGAGTAGGCTTTGAACCTTACCAGCTCGGTTCGTCCACCATTAACCATCCATAAGTCTGTTTCATTCTTCATATTATGCTCAGTACACAAATCTTCTATAACTGACAATTTCCTAATATCAGACAGCAGCAATCTATGCTGTTGCTCCTTATGCTCAAGGTTGACTCTGGCAAGTTCAACTTCTTCAACACCTTCAGGGACAACTTCATCCGCCTCCTCCCCAACATCATCATCATCATTTTCTGTGGGATATGAAAGGCTACTTTTTCTAGGCCTGAACCACAAGTGGGGAAAGTATGGTTTTTACATATTTCTTCACTTACCAATTCTCAGAATAAAATTAATTACCATTTAAAAAAGTCAAGTCAAAAGTATATAATTGGAAACTTTTTAACCTTTCTCACCAGATTGTTTCACCTAATAATAATAATGTTCAATAATAGTAACTACCAGAAACACATCAAAACACTGGGATCGAAGCATTAAGCACTCTATTACCGGAAAAGAACAAATTATCGAAAACTGTTGGCACTCACTTGGGAAGTCTGGCAAATAAAAGATTGGTCAAAACATCTAACATAACTTGGAATTGGCGAGAAGTCATCGTTGCAGTAATATTATTGGAGTTAAACATCAGCTGCTTTAATGGCTTCATCTGTTACAGGCACAAGTGCACGTGAGCGTCAAAAAATACTTAATACTATGAGTGCATCATTTATGTTGGTTCAACTTCTTGAACTGTTTGTAATTGAAATATCAATGAATGTTCAATACGGGTGAATTTCTAGGGGGTATTCCATTAGGTTCCTTGTTTTCTTGGCCTAGTTTCATATAAGAATTACTATGAACAATGTATGTTCATGAAGATTGCAATTTTATCATAACAAACGGAATGCATAGCAAAACAATTAATTTCACAAGTCAATGTATACTAAACCAGCATTTCATGAAGTCTATTGAGAACATGCGGTTTTTTGAGATATGAAGACCTGATTTTATCTACTTTAGATAGTGACTGATTCAACTACTTAATGCAAATTATTAACATTAAAGGAACAAGTAATAACTGAAAGAAGCGTCAGCTAAAATGTACCCCCTTGGAGTCACACTTTTATAATAACTACTAGTAGTATGTACTATGTAGTGTCTGATAATGATATGCTAAAATTAGAAATTTCAGCTTGCATTTAATACACCCTCCACAACCACTAGTCTAGCCCATCCTATATTAACTTAAGTCGCCTAACTGAACATATAAAAACTAAATCAAGGAATTAATGTTACGAAATGAGCTTAGCTTTCAATTAATTGAGATTTGAGAATTCAATTTCAGAAGAACAGTCCCTTAACCTACGTTGAGACTGATTGTCGGATAGGAACATTACCTTCAAATCTGCAGTCCCACTTTTGTGTCTAGTGTATCGAAAATACATATCACAAGGCATGAACACTCTTTCAAGTAACGCACCAGTCCTCTTCACTTCTGGTGAGCTTCGAAGTATTTTAGGGAGCCACTGTAATCCGGCCCCTGGATCAACATCAGTTGGTGCTACATGAGCCTGTACATGCCTTAACATCACCGAGAATTCCATGCGTTTCCATGCCAATTCAGGTTTATACTCTGGAACTCGAGCATTCCTAGCACCAAGTGCTTGCTCTATAACTTCCACGCCAACCTGGACTAGTGAATCAATTGATCGAGCTAAAACACGCCCACTAACAGCAGCTAGTAGAAATCTACCCTGTTCATCCAAAATATATGAGGATAAATTGTAAGTTGCACTGGCAAAATGTGATCTTATATAAGAAAGTTTTATAATGTTCAACTACCTCGAAATAACATAGAATCCTTAGTATATGGTGTTAATACATATATCAAATCACTTTCTCATATTTAAATTGATCCAGGCATCAAATTAAGTGTTTAATGAAATTAAGAGCTAAATAGCCAACCAAATAAGCTGTTAAATAGGTAAATATATGATCCTCAGATGGCTTGCATAAGCCTCCCTTTGAAGAACAACTTAGACATTTAACAAGTCAAAATCAATCGGAACACACAAACTGGAGCGAGCGACTCACATTAGCCTCTTCTGAATGAAGGTTGAATTGTGGTTCAATCACGTTCACCATAAAATGATGAGTGCCCTCCTCATCCGACTCACTGTTACCTGCATTATCTGATTTCAGAGGGAACATAGAAAAAAATGAGGTCCAGGTGACAAACCGTGGTCTTGTTTTTTTATCTTATTAATGATCAAGCAACAACGATATAGTTATAAAACGAAGGAAGGGTCATAGATCTTACTAGGAAATATTGCAGATGGGTCTTCCATCCTAACCATGCATGGGGAAGATGAATGCAAATCCATGTTATCACATTGTTTTGAAGCAGAAGAAGCTGGAGTGTGGCCTGAAACTGCCTGGCTGCTATCATCTTGACACTTTCCACTGCCATCAAGTTTCTTATCCACCTCAAGTGATTTCTTTTGATTGTATTGCCTGGATGCAGAAGGCTTTGGAGGTTCAAAAGCCTTCGATATCCCTCCAACCCAGGACCATACCGCATCTCGGTTCTCAATAGTCCACAAAAGCTTAAGACCATAAACAAAAACTCGTTGACAATTATCAGCAATCACAACATTGTACCCATCATCATCACTAGGTTCTGATCGCGCCCGCTCATCGCTGTCAGTTCCATTTTCAAATTCAGACCTCACGTAAGTCGTTTCAAGATTCCTTCCAGCTTCTTGCCATGCTATTAATCTTGAAGGGTCAGCTTTCGGAGCTTGCCTTCTGATAGTGAAATAATCAGATGATAGCAGAAATCCAGCATCACGATGTCTCTCATTGTATCCCGAAAAGTTGGTTCCTTTGTTACTGGATCTCTCAACAGATGAAGAATGCAGCGTCCTATCTGTCGTCTGGTTGATGTCCGTGGAACTTGGGTAATGAAATTTATTCAAACACACTACTGGCATGTGTAGGTCAAGGCCTCTATAAACAAGATCGAGAGGATCACGTCTACACTCAAAAGTGTACTTTTGTCTGCCCCGACTGTAATAGAGTTCATATTTTAGTTTAGTAATGTTGAAGGTTAATCCTTGGGCAGGATCATCATCATCCAAAGGCTTGTACTTTATACAGGATGGTGTTGAATCAATACGAAGCATGAACTCTGTCATCACCTTATCTAAGCTCAAGTTGCCTGACCTAACTGCTCGTGGGACTCCAAAACGAGGCCAACGGGAAAAGCTTCGAAGTTTATGAGGAGGAAAATAATTCATGTTCCAAAACTTAATAAGCCAAGCTAAATCGTGTGCCCCCATGTTCATAGTTGGAACATGAATAAGGTTCGGAATTGGTCCATTTAGTCGAGAAAACACATGCTGATTTTTAATAGAAATGCCTGGCGTCGATGGTGAAGAAACCCCTTCAGAGGATGGCTTGAGGGAAAAATTCCACCCAAGTGAGAGAGAAGTAGATCTGAAGGGATCATACACTTTCCCTCGAGGCTTCCCTTCAATGGGAAGTGCATGCAAATAATGATTTAACGGATTGCCCGACTCACATTCCCACTCCATTGTAACATCAAGGGCAAAGTCGGGAGCTTCCAAAAAAGCACTAGCCCTGCTAGTAGGAATCTTCAAGGTGTGGTTGATCATCAAACTCTCCAAACTGCTTACCTGCATCTTGAATTCCGCAGCAGTCACATGCACACGGCCATCTGACTGAAGTATTTTCATAGGACCAGAAGAGATCTGGAGTTTATCTAGCTTCTCATAGGGATCGGTGGTAGCAAGGATATTCCATCTAGTTTCTGCAAACACTAATGTTATGTTGCCATGAATATAATATCTAATGTCATCCCACCATGGTAAACTACGCTCCTTTTTGGGTACAGGAGGATGATTTCTAGCGCCCTTCACACTAAGATTGGCTCTGCGGAGAGCCACAGTGAAAGCATAGCTTATATCCGCAAAAGCTGGTTCAAATCCCACTCCAAATCCTACATGAGCATTTTGAAAATGTAAAGGCAAATCCAAATATGTTTTCATCGGCGGAGTAGTGCCACTTGCAGAGCGAAGCATCCTCACTTTCCATCGTCGCCCAATGAAGACATCATGATGAACTTGAGGCTGAAAAGAAGTTGCCTGCATTTACACAAAGATGAGATCTTACTACGGAAAGATTCACAAGAAACGAAAAAAAAGAACATAGAAATCGATAATTCCACAAAATGAAACCATTTAGACTTAGACCAGAATGTTTTATGCAACCAAAACGACACTAAATACCAGAAATGAAGTTAAACACTGATGAACAAAACTGTTCTGCTAACATCATCAAACCCATCACAGCCATCTAGCGATTCCATTCTTACAATAAGATTAAGAAAGCAGCTGCACCTTGCAAATATAAAATGACCAACCAAAATCGAGTTAGTTGCAAAATTTTCACAATTCAACGCATGTCAGTTTGTTTCACAGCGATGCCTCATGTGACAAATTTGTTTACCCTGTTACTTAATACACTGCAGTGGAACCCAAGCCACCATCATCCAGTTAAGTCATTTTCCAGTATATGACAAAAAGTGAAGACTGATAACAATAGTCTAGCAATCTAACTTTCAATATTAATGCCAATTTCATATTTAACTGTGAGGCTCCACAGTACAATCTAACTCTAACATCACGAAGTTAAATTCATCTCAGAAATCACATGTCCAGCGACGTCTGAAGAAGTCAAGAGGGATAATATGTGAACAGAGAAAAGATAAAATAAATATATGGCTCGTCTTGTTAGTGTATGTCTAAACAAGCATTAATAAGCCATCAAAAGGAAAATTTCAAGTGTTTTTAGACTCAACGAAATAATTCTGAAAAACATTAAAAACTGATCTGGTCAGATTACGGCATACACTAAAGAGCAGAAAAATTGAGAAAACAAAGCAAAAAATGCATGTAACTAAAATTTTAGAAACTTTTTTTTGTTCTCAGTATGCTTCAAAGTTGAACTTGAATATGTATAGGCATGTAAACATAATGAAAAAAGAGGAGTACAGATATGACCTGCTGAGCTAATATAATAGTGCCCTTGCAGCTACCAGATTTCCCGGAAAAGATAGGAAATGTGTAGTTCCTCAACTGAACAACAAGTGCACCTGTGTTTAAAAAAACATTACTCCCATAAAATCTAGAAAATGGAATGCTGTTTTGCAGAGAAACAGGATCAAGCTTGTTTATCACTTCTATAAACCCTGCTTCCCCGCCTTCAATTTGGGTAAAGCTTGCATCCAAATCTGATGCTATTATGGATAGAAGATGAGACCTATCATTGCTTGGTTTGAAACCAGACTGGAAGACACTGCTACTAGCACCTGAACCTTCTGACACTGAAAGCTTTTGGCAAGCCTTGTAATATGAACCAAATGATTGTTTGTATATGTGTTCACGCAATTTATTTACCGCAGAAGGATCTAGCATATCGACGTCCTCACCGTCATAATGAACTTTTCTTCCATGAGTTGAGTCATTTGTTTCACCATTTACAGCACATTGACTGGCTTTAGAAATAGCATCATCCAAAAATTTCAGCCTGACTGTCAACTCGTTTGCCTCGTTCTTCATGAGGTGATAATGTTCATCAAGCCAACCCTGAATTGGTTCTTCCTCAATAGCAGCAGTTAATTTACGAATACATAGCCTGACACAACCAAGCATCAACGGATTAGACAGTTTAGCTTTTGAGGTTTCTTTTTTCACGGGAGAGAGATGTTTGGTTTTAGCTGAACAAATGAGCTTTAGAGCTCGCAACATGTCTTCAATGGAATCCTCTATAGCACGCAACTGTAAACGGAAGGGCATGAGTATGTGGACATCTAACCCCTGAATAACCCAATCCCATTTTGTAACAGCTGATTTCCCAGATGATGAGCTACCTAGCATACTAGGTACACAGGAAATTTGCATTCGGCTACTTTTAAGTACTCTAGACCCATTGAAACTGAGCATTAGACCTTCAAAAAGTATTCCTATACGGGCATTCTCAGAAAAAATGGACTGAATTTGAACGACAGAATCAACACCATCTCCGACTTCAGCATATACACTCAACATTTCAACATCAACAGCAAACACTGATTCCTTTTTCTTGTGATTTCTATCAGAGCTTACCAGTTCGGCAGTGCTTTCTCTCCCATCAATATCCACAGACCTCGGGTCTCTATAGTTTTTTTCATTACGGAGACCGTGAAGCTTCTCATTGTGCACCAATAGCTTCAACTGAAGGAAAAACTCAAACAAACATAAATGTACTTCAGGTTCCCATCTCACAGTAATATCCGTCGAACTGAAGAGTGAGCAGACAGCGACCTCTTTGAGGCCACCTTCACGCCGGACAAATTTTGCATTCTGTATATCAAGCAATGTCACGTTGGTACCATGCTTCTGATTATCCTTATTTTCCTGATACACAGCTTTAGCTCTTTCAAGCTCCACCTGGGAGGATTTTTTGTCTTTATTGATGGAGAGGCTAAAATGATATACATCAAGTGACACGGAATATTTTAGCTTCTTGGATTCTTCAGAAGTTCTGGAAAATATTTCAGCACTGCGTTCTGTGCCATCTGCTAAATCGCTTATTAACATTTTACCACCTTGTGATCCATAATTCACACGCTTCGGGTCTGGGATTACTGTACTGTCTATGCTTGCCTCGCCTTGAAACTTTACGATGCACCTTTCGAAGTTGAAATTCAAAAGTTGGGTACCTTTTCCAGAGGGTTTGAGAGCACGCTGACCACGGTTCGGTATCACACTCCTTTTAGAAACAAGGATACTCTTAAAGAAACTCTGAAATGACAAAACACTGGACATAAGACACTCAACACGTTCAATTGTAAAATGAATATCCATGCTGGTAATGTCAGTTGAGAGATCAAGCCTAGACCCATGCTCATATTCATCAGGTGACTCGATGTCCTTCTTTCCCCAATCGATGCTGATTTTGGCGATATGCATCAAGGAACCAGAGTTAGATTCCACGCCAAACAGGCATTCTTTCGAATAATCCTGATACTCATCTGCTAAATGAAGATTCAATTCACCAAATTCCGTGTGTATAGTAGTTCCACTGCTAGAAATATTATTTGCATACACATGGGAGGACTGCGAGCACCCCTGCATCCATATACCAAAAGACATAAGTTTAAAAATGGAAGTAACCCAAAATCCCCAAAATCAATTTCTTAAAACTGAACTCCAGCAATCAACAGAGTGAGGCTTTGGCTATGAGTAAGGAACAACAGTTAAGAGCTCAAATATTGATTCAGGAACGAATGGTGTTTTATGATTCAGGAAGCCACATGTTCATACAGCTTTCAGCGTTCGACTCTATCACAGAAACACTCAAGTATCAAAACGCGTCGAGCCCGATTTCTTAACTACAAATTATAAGAGAGATGAAATAACTGCTAAATCATACTGCATCTATCCACTTCCTTTCGATTTGTATTTAAAACTGAGAAAATAGCTGCTTACATGATACAGGGGTGAACCACTAAGACTGTACAGTATGATGGTCATCTCTGGGGCAGACACAGTACATGTCCATATGAACACTTTGAAGTCTGAAGCTTTTGGCGGTTTTTGCTTGGAGTAATGACGCAGACGCACTGATGTCTTACTTTTAAAAAACAGGAGGTCCAGCCATGGTTTTAATCTACTCATCTGTAGATTGAATTGAGTACCACCCATTTTGATATCAATTTCCGCTCTGACGGGCGAAGCTGGCTACACAAAAGCATCCATAGGAAATTTAACCAGAAAAGAAGTAACGAAAGTCAAAAACAACTTATGATGTCCAAAAATTCTAGAACAAACAATTACAAGTTGAATTATAAGCTCAAATACTGTACAATAATTGAAGAATTATATAAAAACACGAAGAATAAAAGATAAATGAACTGTGGAGACAATACCCATTTAAGGATTTTTCACCGATATACTTACAAATAGTTACAATAAATAAAAGGGAATCCGGTATTGTGGGGAAAAAGACGAGGGTCAAACTCTTGACGAAGTCTTTCCTGTGAAATTTTGAAATACTGAAATAATTAAGCCTTGCAATTCTTGCTCTTTTAGTGAAGCACCCCACTAGATTATAAAATTCCAAAATTTATCTTAGCCCTGAGCTTGAAATTTTGAGTTCAGTAAGGAAACCAATGTTGCCCTGGTCCACAAATAGAAATCATGATATCTATAACTGATGTGACCCAATTGTGCGTATGATGACACCCGTACTACTGCTTTGATCTTTGTTTTATAAATACTGTAGTGGCTGTAATTACATATAATTGTCACAATGCTCAAAAATCTCAGCTACAATTAAATTGTACAGGACTTGTTTATAAGTGACCCACTTAAATCATTTGATGGTGCTGAACCTGGGATTTTAAATACTCCATGGGTCCAATTTTACTGAAGATTATGTCTACCTATAATCCACACGTCTAAGATCGATACCCATCAAGCACCACCACTACATGCTTGTGAAAATTCAAAATAAGAAAGAGTGTTTTATTCTTTACCAAAAGCTTTTACATGGAGCTGGACATGGTCATCTAGGACTTAAATCTTGTGATTCTACATATTTTTGTATGAGTTCTGTTTTATTTGCCAATGCTTCGGTGATCAGCCTTTGGCCGAGGGGTTAATATATGCTCTATTCCTATATCGTGCATACTCGTTGATCTACAGATCATATAATCTGCTCCACATGGAAACTTAATTATATCATGCACTCATATAAGGTTTTAACATACCTGTGACTGTGATGGGATATAAACAAAAGAAAGGATGTCGACTTTTAATATCTCCAATAAGGATATATCAGCCTCTCTAGCTAGCTGTAATAGAGGGGAAAAAACATAAACGGTCACATATACTTCATTACCAATGCAGACACAATGCTTAGGCTGTCCCCCCAAGTACGTACATATACGACTTACATGAATCTCACTGAAATCCATTTGGACATCAAGGCGGGTAGTGTCCCCCACATCCTCGGTGGACTTGGATTTAATACACTTCAACTGAATGCCAGTGATCTTATTCTCTACAGTAAGATTATGCTCTTTGTGTAAAAACCTCACATCCAATGCTGGTAGTGAGAAACAAACCTAAAGAAGATACAAATCGGATCATTTAAAAGTCTGATACATACACAATGTGTTCTACTGATAGTTGCGCTTATAGCCGAAATCGTTCATAGGTTCGGAGCATAAAATTTGCAAATATCACTTCTTAGTAAGCAAAATTATCTTCTCCAGAAAGAAAAAAATGTAAATGAAGACGCGTATGACAAGCATAACAACCTTCTCTGGGAACATGGAAGTGTACTTTGTGACTGATGCAAGTGCCTGTTGTTTCTTTTGCATATCTTTTGCAGCTTCAAATGGGTACAGTTGATCAGCAGATGTAACAACATCTGGGGAACTCTTCTTCCTTTCTAAAAGCTCCTCATTCACATTAATGTGGACCTCACCACAAATTATATCCAAAATTTTGATAAAAATGCCAATTTCACTGCAGTGGAATTAAACATAACCTTCAGAAAAGTACCACATAGATTGATCCGATAATCTGATCTCTAGTGTTATCTGTTAAGAAATATACGGTTTAAGTTTTCTCCCTTATGATAGGAGTTAAAAATAAGCAAAAAAAGGTCCAAATAACAGGAACTTATTATATTGATTACATAATACTTAGATCCAATACAAATATTAGGTTTTATGACTTCTGAAAACCTTGAACCCTGAACCCAGCATCTATGGAGACCTGTACAGGCAGATGCAGTTAACTTACAAACATATAGAGAGTGTTCCTATCTTGATTTTTCAAGGAGGGTCAGATTTAGCAAACCTGTCATGGCCAAATTCACATGAGATGGAGACTTCTTCGCAGTTAAAGGGAGCAGAGGACTTCCCCGTCAAAGACGCATGGTTGCCATGTGTGCTGTCAATATATGTTTCATCCAGACTAAGTCTTGACTCCTCAAGAATAAGACAAATGGGTAGTACATCTAGTTTAACCAACAATGTTGGCTCCGATGCACCATCTTTGGATATATCCACCTTGAGTTCTTTGATTTCTATTGTAACGTTAGGCATCTGAGAGAATAATCAGTATCCAATTACACAAGTACTCAGAAAAGAATAAAAGGAATCCGGACGAACAGCCAGCACCACATGTGAAAAATATGCACTGGCAAACGAGGATCTTAACCCGATTTTATGAATCATAGGGTTAGCAAAGTTTATTCAGAAAAAGTGTTCATGGTACTAAATTCAAGAGTCCAATCAAAGCTACAATAAAATATATCCGGCCAACATTTAAAGAAATAAACGCATGTCACCTCTTTTTACTATCATGCAAGGTTGAAACTGCTACCACAAACCCAATATGGTTTCTCACAAAAATCCTATGAATTTTGCTACGCAAAACTTGGGAGTGCTGCTTAAAGCCCATACCTTGACTACTAGGTCTGTCACAGAAACCGACAAAAATCTTGCCATGTTAGCCAAAACCATCCATTTGCCCCTTCCTGAAGTGCGGGACCTCTGGGATTTAACCTTCTGTGCACTTTTACCTGCATGCCTCATTACTACTTCAATATCAGAAATCAATATTTGAAGTTTTGAATCCCGATACGCAAACCCAAAACCAAGGTTAAGCAAGGATCGACGCAAGCTGAGTCTGACATCCCCAATAGACACTGATGCAACTGGACCCTGCCGCACACAAATGCAAATTATCGATGTATGAAACTAAAAACTTCCGGCTTATTTTTGGTACACCCAACTGGAAAGGGAAAAAAAACTACAGCTTCAAGAGGTTATACTGTGGGAACATATTGTAATACTTAAGGGAGGGTGCCGCGTTGATTAAACCTTTTTGAACTTCACAACCACTTCTCTTAAGCATTTCCAGCCACCAAAGCGGAGTTCAATAGTTGCTCCAATAATTTTACCTATAACTCGGGCCACTAACCTATTCGCAGATCTGCAAACAAGATGGCACTACTCAACAAAGGAAATTAACATACAAAACAATCTCAGACTCGAACTACTGAAAAAAAAAAACTCAGTGCAGAATTTAGCATGTGTGTAGGGTTATATGAAAGAATAACCACAAAGCTACTTCCTTATTCAATCTATATAGAACTGCTTATGCTGAAAGTAATCAACATTCATCAGACATCAATGTGTCACTAAAGTTCATGGGCACAGTCACTAAAAATACACAATTAGAAAATCCAATACAATCAAACTTTCTACAATTACATACATACGTTATACATAACATGATATCAGTAGCTAAAAACAAGGACAAACTTACATGAAAAGCAGCCATAACACAATTGACACAAGCAGAAACCCTAACAAGAAATTAACCGGAGAAACCGTCATTTCCGCTCAGCTACTACAACAAATCGACAATCATCAACACCACTACGACAGCATCCATGTCGTTTTTGAATACTGAATCACATCAAACTGAGTAGATGTAAATCGGATAAAGCGAAATAGTAAATCGTCGAATTAAGTCAGAATCGGAACAGGGGAGATGAATCAAGTGGTGGAGTGAAGAGATCTTGGCGTCCGCTGATCGCGAGGCTTTTTGCAGAGTGAAGCGAAGAGTAGGGAAGAGTGAGATTTGATGCGATTAATTGTGTGCGGGTGAGTGTAGGAAGTTGTTGAGGTGGACTTCGCGTTTACTGCACTGCTCGAACTGGCCTCTAGGAACGCGGATTGGATCTAAACGGTTAACCAATATGTCGTTTTGTAATTATAATTTTGTTTACACGAATTAATCTTGATGTTAATAACGAACAAGTTTTTGTACATTGATTCTCTTTTATCTTTTATGAAGTACTGTAATAAAAAAAGTATAAGGTGAATAACTTTAGTACGGTATCTGTGCGCATGAAGTTGCGAAGATTATTCAATTAATATCCATTTGATTATAATAAAAATAATTATTTAATGTTTGAGGGTATTTAAGACATTTTGATCTGATTTACATCAGAATTATAAAACTCAAATGAGTGACAGAAAAAATTGAACATGAAAAAGTACATCAGATTCATAAATTATGTACATCAAACAGGGGACAGAAATTTCATGTCTCATCTCTTTCCGATTAGTATGATGTTGTCTCTTCAAACATATTTTTTTACAGTCAAAATGAGAAGAATACTCATTAAAA
>JAWWMW010001190.1:29626-40376 GCA_035048345.1 Echeveria elegans
AAACTGTCAACAATGCTAATTATTAAATGTGATTCGATACTTGGTATTTGCTGACTTGCACATTAGATACTTGGGCTTCGACCTGGAGATTGCATGAAGAAATTTCTTTAGTATTAATATTAGCAGAGTTCACAAATGCTATTGCATTGAGAGATTTTTTTGAATAAAGACCATTAAACTAGTTTAGCATTGATTTTTCATTAAATTTAAACTATGTAAATTTCCAAAAAAAAAAAAAGGTTAAAGTAGAAGTAGAACTACTAGACAGCAAATTGTAATTAACTGGCTGCACTTTACAAGAGTAATGAACTACAATTTGTCATCTCTCAGAGGATCAAGGCAAAATTTTATACAATCCGTTCCAAGAAAGGTGTACACTCTCAACAAAGTCAAACGGAGGTCTTGAATCAATCGTGGGTGGTAGGATCAAATGCACTCTGTAGTGGCACCATTCACTGTTGTGATTTTGCCATGTTGTTGGTGTGTGATCATGAATTGGTAGTTCTTTGTTTATTCACTGATTAGGATCATAAGCCTTGAATTTTTCCTTGAATTCGCCTGCCATTGCCATTTCTTCCTCTTTGCTTGGTGTACACTTTCTCCAATCAGCTCTATCTGCCACTTTGAGCAAGCCGGCAAGAACCTACGAAAGAAAGATCATATAACTTCACTTGAGCTTGCATAAATTCTTTCCTTTTTCACGAGGCAGCATATTAATCATCACCAACCAAGACGCGGGATATTTATAATGAAAGACAGACATCACTGACTTATTTGAAGTTGAAAAGTGATAATCTGCTGCAAGTGATTAGTATATGCACCTTCTACTTCGCAAAATAACTTTAATTTTAACCAAAACACCTCATAGATGGACGTGATGCATAGTAACCAGCAAAAGGTCAATACTATACTGAATATTGATATGATAGATGGGAAGAAACCTGTGACTACAATCAAAGCTCAGCGACATACCTCACGCCCAAACTGGGCCGGGAATTTATCATTTTCACCAACAGAATGTGACAGTATCGTACCACAAGGAAGCTCCACATAAAACAAACTCATATTGACATCAAACTGTGCCTGCAGAGATTTCCTGCCTTCAATATTGATTCATTAGTATTAGCATAGACCAAACTAGATTTGATACATATTTAGTAACCAAAGGGAGAAAAAAAGAACTTACTTTCTGTCTCCACAAACTTAAAACCCAACTTTTCGGCTGCTAATATGAAAATACTTTTAACGCACGACGCTCTAGATGAAGGAACTGGAACAACCTGGTAAATTCACAACAGAGTACGAACAAGTTAATGATCATGGACCAAATTTCTCATTAACAATTCTCATAGTTGTTTAATGAGCAAAGATTCATCAGATACAGAGGAATCTGGTAATCGCACATGGAATACCGAGAAGCAATGGTCTGAAAGTCCCCACTACACCAAACATTTTTTTTATTTTTTGCAAATGATACTCGCAGCACAAGTTAAAGACATATGTGCAGAATGCAGGGTCAAATCAATACGTATCATGTTACAAACAGTTCAACAATTCCATTATCATTTAAGTAACTATCAATATTGAAAAACGAAAGCATTTCCGAATATCGGAATATGTTCGAGAACACATAGAATCACAATCTTGTTGCCTGCACATTCAGCAAAGACACCAGCAGACTGCTACTATGACCAATGTGATACATGCCTTTGATGGATAAATGTGAGACAGAATAATGCTTGCAGAATAATGCTCACCTGTAGGTTAGCATGAGTTCCACGTCTATATATCCATTCAAAGAAGACAGCTTCTTTATCATGGTTTTTGTAATATGACCCGAGACTGGACTGAAACTTTTGAAGTTCGGTCTCACTTTCCGGAGGCATGGAGAGAGTGTTTGGAGCATGCTCAATGGGAACGAGCAGGACATGGTCTTCCAGAAGGGGTCCTTTTGGCAATGCACAGTAGAAACTGTCACCAACGCTAATGATTAAATGTGATTCAATATTTGGGCTTGACAAGCAAAACCAACATTCTTTTGACCTGGATTTTCCAAACACAAATCAATCAGGCGTCATAAGCCAATAGTCGCATGTGAATAAGAGAAACACCAGTTTTACAGAAAACAAAAAAGACCACCAACCTATGAACATTAGCATATCCAGTTCTTCTGTTTGGTAACCCTTCTGCAGTGTCTTGCAAGCTGTGTTTAAAGCTGCAGTCTGGACCCCTCTCACATTTTCCTTTGTTGAGGAAGTCGAAGCATACACCTCTTAAATACTGTTCTCTTGCATCATAGTCGTGTAGAAAGTGGCACTTCTCCCCTCTAGGACAAGACCCAGATGATACATAGTTGAAACATCGGCGTTCGGCTTCTCCAGGACCAGTTTTCTGCCTCTTTTGGGAGACATCGTAACGCCAGTACTGTGTATCACTTTCTGCGGGTCTCTTTATTTCCACTTCAGCTTGAGAAATTTTTGCTACATCTATGTACGGAGACAAAGAAGTGTTTGAAGGCTTTTTACAGATCTCAACTGCAGACATTACGGAGGCTGGAGTTGGGGAGATTGCATGAAGAAATTTCTACAAAAAGCATATAATACACGCAATAATTAGTACACAGAAGACAGAACAGAATGTTATGATCTTATAAGGATAAATTGAAATGCTTTTCTACATTAATGTCAAATCATTTCTTTCGCAGCATGTGCTTTTAGACTTGTGGTGGAAAAGGATTCAAGCTTCTTATATTACAGTTTCACTAAATATACGCTTCAACATAAATCAGTTTCATGTATTCAATTGAAACACTAAAAATGAGAAATACGCGGCCTACATTGAACCAGTACTAAAAAGGAGAACTTGCATGAACATTACAGGTGGCAATGAATAAATGACGGTGTTTTCAAACTGAACAAACCTGCTTATCTTTATTTCCAACTTTTCCTAGACCCAAGAAGCGTGTGACATGCGAAGCATCAACATTAGAGTAAGGTTCACGTGCATAGAATACTCCCATTGTACCTGCAATGTGGTATCTACCATTGACAGCGATCGTATAGATCGTTAACTTCATATGCATCAAGACAAACAAATGAAAAAGAGAACTTCGAATCGGAAATTTTTGCATTGAAAAAGAATGTTTAGTTCCTAAAAGCACCCTACAGTCTCAATAGTAAGACCAATCACTGTCACAATCAAAATCTTTTATTGTTATGAAGCGTTAAGTCCATCTTAAATCAGCTTTTGAGCAGCAACAAAGTAAACTTTCTAGACAAAATTGTATATTTGACTAGAAAGTAGAAAGTTAGAACCTTGTTTGAAAAGGACAACCCTGATTGTACCGAAAACTTAAAGAGGCATTTATCCCATCACCTAGTTAGATAATGACCATGATGTCCATAATGCGTTTCAAGTTAGATACTGCAAGACCTCATTCGGTAAAGACGTACCTAGGTTTAATTTCTGATACCAACTCAGATACAGTAGAGTCGCAACCAGATGAGTCTGAAACTCCAGGAGGAATGCCGGATTCGGAAGCTTTATTAGTTACCCCACTCGGCCATTCGTTAGTAGTCACATGTCAAGGCTCAAACGACTAATCACAATAAACATAAGACAAACGACCAAAAACAACAACAAAGTAACTCTGAAACTCATAACCAATCATGTAAATCAAGGATATGTTAAGAATATATCAACAATCTCCAGCTCTTCCGCCATCGCACGCAACACATCCACATCATCTTGACTATAAGTTCCAAACATTTGTTTCACGGTCGACCGCCTACCAGATAAATAAGCCACCAACAATCCTACAAAACACAAATCACACAATCACTACAAAAAATATCATTACTCCCTCCCTCAGACCCTCACCCACTTATGCCAACCGAATTTCAAACTCACCACGAAGTTCGAACTTTCCGCTTCCTTTCAACCAATACAAATTCTCACATATCTTCAATCCATCCATCTTAAACCCCTGATTCTCACTAGCTTTAGCAGCAGTATTCAACACTTTCGGAGCTCCAACTCCATAATCCCCAATGAAGTAAGTAGCAATAGGTATCTCCACTCGTCCTTCCACATACTTCATAAAATCCTCCATCTCATCAGATGAATCCGGAAAAAATTGTCCAACGCATAATATCACATCAAACGGTCCCGCAGATTTATTCACCTGTCCACAAAACCCTAAAATGTGAAGAAAAAGAAATCAACAAATCAACGTTTAAATTCACAATCACTCAAACTTACCGCTGCGTAGCGCTTGTAGAGCTGATCCAGTCCTCCTACGACGTCTCCGCTCAGTAGAATCCTCGGCGCCGCCATGACGGAAACTCGTCGGTGATTTGCGTAGAGAGAGGGAAAGAAGCAGCGGAGTTGCCTTAGAATGTTATTGGGCCGGTGGTAGGCCCAATGGGCCGAAGCCCAAAGGTTGCTGAGGACGTCTTCCTGATTGAAGCAGAGAGAGAGAGAGAGAGAGAATCGGCGGAGAGCGGTGGAGAGATGGCGGAGAAGCCTCAACCGGTGAAAGTGTTGTATTGTGGAGTGTGTAATTTGCCGGCGGAGTATTGTGAGTTTGGACCGGATTTCGAGAAATGTAAGCCTTGGTTGATTCAAAACGCTCCAGAACTCTATCCAGATCTCCTTAAAGGTGGTTTCTGCATATGAATATTGTATTGGAATTCGTTTTTGTTGTTGTTGTCAAATTTTATTAGATGCTTCAGAAGTTTTGATTTTGATTAAATTTGGTATTGTGTGAGCAGGAGCTGAGGGAAAAGAAGGTGATCAATTAGCTAATCAGCTTGAGGCTACTAAGATTTCGTCTGATGGAAAGGGTGCGAGTTCTACGCCGTCAGGTAGGTTTCATTGTTTCACAAGATTTTTCTTATGAGTGATGTTTTTATGTTTGAGTTTGGAACCTTGGTTTTATGCATGTTAGCTGAGATGATCAGGAGATGTTTAACATGCACTAAAATGTTTCTGTTTTATCATGATGAATGACTGAATGCTATGCCAACTGTGCTATATTAGTATATTATGTGTAGTTGGATACGCTTTTTGTGTGTTCTGATGACATAATTTTAAAGCTTTTAATCGAGATTCCTTATTTGTTGTAACATTAACATGTCATGACTCATTCTGAAGATGGACGAGTCGAAATCGGTATAGCCCAAGTTTATTGTATGTCAAGGAACCAAAACCAACTTTCAAGAAGGAAAAAAGTAGTACAAGACGGAAGTTATTCTCATATAATCAGTTCAACTCTGTAAAGTACTCAAGTATGAACAAAGATTAAGAGTACATTTTCCATTTATGAACTAGACGATCGATCTGTCTTTCCCTCTACAACATGCGTTGCAGCATATAACTTATATATAAGATGCTTAGATCCGAATACTTAGTTTATCATAGCTAATCGAACTGTTACATAATATTTTCTAAATACTTTAGACTTGCATAACGAAGCAGTGCTTAGACATGACACTGACCATTTGTTTTTTGAGCATTTGCCATCTTTCTGTGTTTGTAAGTGGTTTGTGGTATCTACTTGTTGTTGAGAGACTCAGTAATACCATGATTAATCATTTAATTGCAAATTCTTGCAGGGTTGGCGCCTGCTGGAAAGCAAGAAGAAATGAAACGCCTTCCAGGTGGAAAGGTGAAAAAGAAAGTAAGTTTTCCTGCAACGGATATCTTCAAGAGTTTCGGGGATTCTGCTGAGTGTAAATTTATTTTAAGTCTGCCCTTGTATATGAAATGGATCTGAGGGGCTGTTAATTTTGAACCAGTTAGTTGCTCGACTCATGAAGTGCAATAAGTGGAGTCTCACATCTGCTAGACTTTCGTTCTTATGTTACTAAGTGTTGAATGATGTATCTGATTAGGCAGTATCTTTTAAGTGATAAACAAAATAGTGTGCAAATCAGTTGAGTTATAGCAATAGCAGCTTCAAAGTGTTTTCCTTTGATATTTTTTTGATGATTGTAATAATGATTCAACTTTAAGCAGGACAAACAAGAAGTCATTATTGAAAAGTCTATTCGAAACAGGCGAAAATGCATTACCTCAGTGAAAGGGCTTGAACTCTTTGGTAAAACTCGGGTTCTTGTCTTTACCATCTTCCTGCACATGATCCTTCTTTCATGATAATTTTGTGTATCCTAAATCTAACAAGTATCCCAGGTGTCAAGCTTAGCGATGCATCTAAGAAGCTTGGAAAGAAGTTTGCCACCGGCGCCTCTGTGGTCAAGGTAGCTATATATCTTCATATTCACTCCATAGTCCATACTCCCAAATACTTGTGCTGTTTGCATATTGTTTCTCAAATTCAATTTGCAGGGGCCAACTGAGAAGGAACACATTGACGTCCAGGGCGACATTGCATATGACGTTGTAGAGTTTATCACTGACACATGGCCTGATGTAATATCCCTGTCTCACTACATAGGCATTAAACTGAATTTTCAACCAGGGCCGTTGCAAGGTAAATGGTATAACTCTCTTTTTCGTTGAATAGGTTCTGGAATCCGCCATCTACTTTATTGAAGACGGTAAAAGAGTACCAGCTGCCTGATACCTGATGTCATTGTCACTCCCCTGTTCGACATGCTTGCACCTTAAGTCTTTAAAGAAAGACAGCACAATTGTGAGCTAACTACAGCGTGTATTTTACTGTTGCAGAATTCAGTTGTCTTAAAATATTTTACTCTGCGCAAGTGATAGATGTCTCTGGCCTCAGGGTATAGATTAGTAGAGTGGTATCTTCACCAAGGTTTTGTTCTCATCATATCGCAAGATTGACAAAAGAAATTCTTCGGTGCAGGTTTTGTTTTTGGTGTTGTTTATTCAAACATTAGCTGCAAATAAAATGTGGTCTAGTGGAGCCCGCGTTTGTTTGAGATTAGCAAATTTGCCGCATAGTTGGGCGTTAGATCTGAAAGAAATGGACACCAAGCTGATCAGTAAAACGAATAGATATATGAATAATGTTTGGAATAATGTCAAGTAAAACACAACACTCCTCCCATAAACCACAAATCTCTGACCACAGCTCCTGAACATATTTCTCTCCCAACTGCATTCATCTGAATTAAAAGGCGTCCATTGCATGTAGACAAGACAACCAGCACCAAATTGGTTCCACTATATCACAGAATCATCACTGTTGCTTGCACTCCGGAGGACGTTCTGGACCCTTGTCAGCATCATAAGCCGCCCTTGATCCTTTCTGCAGGAAAACATATCCAGAAGATCAAGTCAGACAGATGATGTACACAACTGAAGTTTGAAGACAGGAAAGATGGCATGAGATGTTTTTACTCTTCACTGGCATCTTGTTTGCATTCAGACGACAAAAGAAAGAGAGAAAAATCCACAGTTGCAAAGTATTGTACAGAGCAATTAAAAGCACCAATATATCAGTCATACCTTTTTGTGAGCCTTGCTGTCAACCTCATCTTCATCCTCATCATCTTCTTCATCCCCGTCATCATCTTCCTCATCATCATCTTCGTCAATGTCGTCGTCATCTTCATCAACTAAATCCCCAAACTCATCTCCCTGAACAGCCTCCCCAGTAAACCAGGACACGGCATGAGGAATGATCTTGTCACGGATGGTTGACCTGAAACAACATTAGACAAGTTTATAAATTTTATATAGCCTAACTTGCTAAAAGTAGGCAGTATGGTATGACATGACAGAAAGCATACCCAATGTCATAATCTTGTTCCATAAGACCCTGTAGCTCCTCTGCCTAATTAATATTTATATACAAGGAAATTAGAATATAAAAAAACCTTAGTCTTTTAAATTGTGCATTGAGCTCAACTTACAGCATCTTCGTCAAGATCTTCATCATCCTCAGGGACCTCCGGAGGACTGAAGAAATTGAAAAAGCTTTCACAATCCTCGGTCTTCATTATTGGCTTGGTATTCTTTGATCCTTTTTTAGGTTTCTTTTTTAGGATCTTTTGTGTCAAGCACTTTCCTGGATACCATTCTATCTCTGTTCTGCATTTATGAATATTATCATTAGCCAATTGCATCAAATATATTCTCTGCATGAGAAAACAGGTAGCAGCACTTGAAAGTGATGAGAAAAACATACCCTAAAGCTTTCTCTAAAATGGGCTCATCTTCATCAACCATGTGATAAGTCTTGGTCAAAACTGAGTTCTTGAAAAATGGATTGGTTGCAAAGAAGAACTCGAGCTTGAATCCCTTGCGATCACCAAGCTTGCTCCACTTGATATCCTGAAGATACTTCAGAGCAGCTTCATCTCTTTCAGTTATCTGGAGGGCGCAAATGCAACAAATATATTACCAAGCACAAGGTACTTTCTCGAAATAGGAAATAACTACAGATACAAGGAGCATTAACAAACCTCCTCAGCCAACACTTCATTTGTTTTCATCGCATTCAGCCAGAAATCGGGCACTCCTTTCTCTAGAAGACAGCAAAAGTCAGATTTCAATTCAACATCAAAAAGCATAATTTTCCATAACAAATACCGCAGCCCAAAAATAACGCTGGGTGGTTTTACCATCTGCAGTCTTGCTATCTTCTTGGTCCATTGCAGCTTCATTTGAGTTACCTTCTACCTCAATAATAGCATTCACAATCTCGTATCTCTACACGAGGGCAACAAACAGTATATGACCGAGGTGCAACTTATGATTTTCCCCCGAAATGAGAAAGTAGTTTAAGAATACTAATAACTGCACTGGAAGCCACTCTTTAAGAATGCTAATGTGAGGCATTCGCAACACTAACATTGAACAATACCCCTTAGTGTGTTAATTAATTCTCTCTTATATCACTAAAATAGTTGATTCAGTGCCGAATGAAATTGGATTTGAAAGGAACTTTCCTTCAGAGAATAAACCTTCCACCGGTTAAAGCTTTTCAAGTACCTTAGTGTACAACGGTTGATACAGTTTTTGATATTTGGCTTCAAGGGCGGCTCTTTCCTCTAGAAACTTTGCTTCCAGCTCATCATGCTCGCTCTGAAGTAAGAGTAAAGCCAGCAATCAGCTCTAAATGATTTTCATCACAGGCAAAAAAATTTGACTTCTCAAAAGTCGAAAGCAGCACAAAACAAGCAGGGATTGTTAAAATCAATTTTCTAGCATTTTTTCTTAAATGCGTCAAACAGCAGTAAACCAGTTGTAAAAAAATATCAAAAAATAAAGAAAGAAGAAAGCCAACTCACCTGGATTTCTTTGAGAACTTCAACTCGCTTTCTTACATTAGGGCTCAGAGTCTCCAGAATATCTGTATGCTGTCCCGCAAGAGACTGGAGCTTATTCTGCCAACATAAACCAAATCAGTCGCCAAGAGCAATAATCAAACATACTCAGATCCTTAACCAAATTCAAGCAGTATATTTTAGTACAACACAACAAGGGGATTTTAAAAGCATCATTCACCTTGAGAGCATTGACGAGGTCAGCACGATCCTCCGGATTTAAAGCTACACACAAACTCAACATCAAGTCTATTTTAAAAAATAAAATAAAAAAATCTCTAAATCGATCAACATATATAGTGTCTACAAATCTAAATCGGCGCAGTAGATAAAATGATAAAGAGATAGATTGTGTTGTGACAGGTACCGGCGGCAGCAGCGGGGAGGGAGCTGTCGAGATCGGACATGTTAAAGTTGTCCTTGTTGCTGCTCATGGCTTAGTTGACGATGTCGAATGGATAAGAGAGGAACGGAGGAAGGAGATGAGCACTTCAAAACCCTAAAGTAAAGCGGTATTCAATAAATATGGAGTGTGTTGTGTTGTTATCTGGAGTAGCTTTTATCGATCATACGCCAGTAAGATATTATTATTTTTTATTTATTACGCAAGAATTTTTTTTTTCTTTCTTTATAGAGGAGTGCCGAGCCAGTGAAAAAGGTAATCTCTTGGATCCAAATATAGATTTATTACTCATTTTATTAAATTGTACGAAATAAATATAAAGTTTAGTTAAGTTTTCCAACTCTAAAAAAAGTATTCTTCATATCTCATTTTTTTAATTTAATTTCTCATCAAATCATGAAATTATTTACAAAATCATCAATTTTAAAATAAATTATTTAAAAATAAATCAAAATATATTAGAATCAAGGGCGGAGTCAAAAAAATTTCTGGCGCGGGGACGGGTTTACCAAGGGAGTTCGGGAGTAACTCTCACGAATTTTTTTTATCAATAGAAGCTAATAAAAGATAAATATTCATAAAGATCAAGAAATTAAAAAAAAATTTATATAATTTATTCTGTTAAAAAATATTATATTTTTATTTGAATATTGACCATGGTATGATTTTTTCTGAATAAAAACTGTACCTTGATCAAGCAAATCATGCAAAAGTTCATGATGAGGATGCATGATTTTTTTTAGGGCACCACTAATCGCACCCCTCACCCCCGCACCCCACGGATCCCGCGTGATTTTTTACTAAATTACCCTCTCCCGCACCCCCACCCCACCCAATTCTTATGGTTTCGAAAAAATTTTAAAAAAATTTCACATAAATATATCTATCTAAATTTCACTTAATCAGTCCCGAATTGTTGTGCATATGATTTCGAAATATTAAAAAAAATTCAAAAAAAATTCAAAATTTCATTAAAATGGCAATTTGAGGGCCTAAACGACCCCGAATTGTTGTGTTCCCAGGGCCGTTTCGCATGTGCCGACCAAATTTCAGCTCAAACGGACACCGCATTGGATTTTTGCGGCCA
>JAWWMW010001190.1:63008-73378 GCA_035048345.1 Echeveria elegans
TGGTTAAACATCTTTTTTCCTATTCTTGATTTTTAAACTCTTTATGAAGTAATATATATTAACCTCTTTATGAAGTGACATGGATAGTTTAGTCCTTTTCTTTTATTTAATGAAGGACAGAAAAGTAATTTTAATCTTGATTTTATATCCTTCTTTCTATTCTTTTATAAGAATAGATATATAGATATCGTAAAAGTACGAGTAAAATGCGTTTAACAACGAGATCAATTGAAAATACATATCATAGTACTGGTGGTCTCTCTCCTTCCGCAAAAATAATAATAATTACAGTCTCGAATTGCGAAAATTGAGGCATAAGCACTAGTTAGTAGGAGAACTTAGTAAAAATACCCTCATTTGGAAGAACGAACAATTTTTTTTAATATAAAAATTATTTAAATGAAAACATTACCGTTCTTGAAATTTTTATCTTCAAGCATATATTTTAATTTGGTTCAATTATTAAAACAAGTTTCGTATTTCTCAAATCCGTTATACCCCTTCTTCGCTAGTGTGTCGTTGGAGCTATTGCTCCTATCTTCAAGAATGGCACGCACTCCGTCCTAGCATAACAATTCAACCCTCAGAAAGGGTACATATTGTTTCCATCCCAACTCTATCCGATATGATTCTCTGATGATGAAGGTGTTTTGACGAGCGGATGCAAGACTTTTGCCGTGTCTACCTCTACGACACACCCAAGAAGAAAAACAAAGATGCTTTGCTAAAGTGTGGTTGCGGACATATTTCTTGGGTCTTAAAGACTTTGCGGACAAGACCCGGAGAAAGATGGTCTTAAGACAATTACACCCATGCGGTTTGATTGGATCTTCCCTTATTTCAGTCTTATCACTATTTAGTAGTCGTTTATTTAATGATACACTCATAGATCAGTCTAACACTATTCATTAGTTATATCATTTTGTATGCTGCTCGTCCATTAGTCTAACATTATACAAGCGTAAATGCTTCTCTATATAATAATAGAATAGACTTTTGCCCACCCATTTAGAAACGAAATATCTTTATTTAGAAATGAAATTTTCCTTGCTATTTTTCTCAATCATATATACACCGACCAAAATCTAAAAGACATTGTTAAAAACATATAATCTTCCGTCGCTATAAAATCAAATATATTCACCCATTAAAAATTTAAAAAATAAAAATTCAAAAATAAAAATAGAAACTTTAAATATAAAAAAATTAAAATTAAAAATGTGAAATTAAAAGAATTAAAATTTTACCTGAATTAATGATTTTAATAACTTAATTTTCTCCCAGATTTAAATAATCTAATTTTAATTATAATATGAACAGTCCGCTGATCCATACCAAGAGATGAGACGTGAGAAAAACCAGATCATGATCTTGGTGGACGTTCATAAGGTCAACACACATGTTAGTCCATTGTTACAACAACAAGGAAGGTTGAACCCATTATCTGCCCTAATTGAGAGATCCATTGGTGCATTTTTCCTTAGAGAAGATGACCTTGAGGATGGTCCGGACCTGTAAAGAGTCTGAAATGTTATGCGACAAAGTCTATTAACATTTGAATTCGTACTACAAAGCATAGTATCACGGCCTGTTCGTTTGAACTTGACTAAATGAGGTTTAGTTGGCCATGACAAGGCGTTTGGAATTAGTGACTCGGGCCAATCACTTAGCCCAATTAAAACTCAACAAGAAGAGCCCTAACCAAGAGAAGAGTCAACCCGAGTTCCGAAAAAGTGTGGCACCTCAAGAAAGGATGCAGAATACTTTGGAAGCTTAGGGAAGCATGACGATATTTCTTAGTCTTGTAAAGATCTAGATATTTAGTAGGGTTCTAGAGGTGAATTTATAACAGTTGGATCGTAACAATCATGACCTTTCATTGAGGAGGAGTAAATGTTTAAATAGGGAATGAGTCATTTACTCCAAACCATCTAGTCATTTATTCAAGTATTCTCAAGCCGTCTTGCAATCTTCTAAGTTCTTTTGTTGCCTAGCGCATTAAGCAAATTTTAGGGAAGACGGACTTATCTAGTTTGAGTGAAAGTTCTAGCTAATGTCGCACAACTTGATTTGGAGTAAAATAAACAAGTTACACCTTTGTAATATTTATAGAATTGATAGTAACTTTTTGGTAATTGTGGAACATGTTCACAACTTTCTGATAATTGCAAGACCTATTAAACACTTGTCCCTATAGTACATAATATTGTCATGGAAAGATTATGCGATGGACCCGGATGAGTCACAGATCTTTAATGCAGCACACTTGACGTTAGCAAATCAGGTCGTAGAAATAGTGTACGTGACGTGCAAGGACTTCAAATATGAACTGAAACAACATAGTTGCTTAACCCCTTGGTCTGGTGGATATCGAATCAACTTATTTGAATTAATACAAATCTATCAAGTTATGAGCATGTTTGAATATCAATACCTCGAATAAAACTCCATTTCCCATTAAGAAAAATGATTCTTGATTTTTATAAGCTGGTCATAAATTACAACTAACTAATGACAAAAGTTAAAGA
This sequence comes from Echeveria elegans, assembly GCA_035048345.1. Lineage (NCBI taxonomy): Eukaryota > Viridiplantae > Streptophyta > Magnoliopsida > Saxifragales > Crassulaceae > Echeveria > Echeveria elegans. The sequence continues at coordinate 65,537 of JAWWMW010001190.1, forward strand.
ACGAAGCAGCAGTAACTTCCCGTGACGCCTTAATTTTTCACCTCAGTAACAGCTCCGAACTTCCTCCAGTTAATGGAACGAGGAAGAGATTCAGCACTCACGCTGAATTTCCTGTCATGGATCGAAAGAAAGAAAAAGAATCAAAATCTTTTGAAATAAACAAATAGGAAAGTCGGGTTAAGCATAGCATAGGTCATGTTACTGGCTACAAGGCGACATCATTTTACCATTGAATGATGTTACACTACGAATTTTAATCAAAACAATTCTTCCAGTCGCACAGAATTTTAAAGAACCAACTCTTCCTGTCACACAAACACACTAATTAAACAATCCCAAGGCCATAATAATTTCAAACAAAGACTAACATCACCAATTGCAAAACAAGAAACTCATTAAAGAAATGAATAAATGAAATTTGGCACAACAAACAACAAAATTTGTCAAACAACATATTAAGAAGACATCTATATGTTCAAACAAAATAAAACAAAAAACTATAAAAAATAATGAAACATAACTGAGTAAAAAGAGAGGAACGTAAACACCTCAAACAACAATCGAAATCCTTTACAAAACTTGGGGAAATCTTGATTGCTGATTTTTATTAATCATGCCGTTGAGATTAAAGTTGAATTTAATTGAACTGGGCGGTTGGATTTGCAAAAACACGAGTTATTGGATCTAACATGACACTTATCATCCTACTTGATCCTAATCACCAAGATTTTATCTATAATCGTAAAAGCATGGACGATAAACGATGCAACTTGTATTATTTTTTAAAGTAAACAAATACGGCTACGTAATATTACAGACACAGAGTTTTTGCGCAGAGTCATAATCCGTGCAACACTTTAGAAAGATGACATATTGAGAAAAAGAGTTCAGTCATATTTGTCTCCGTTGCTCATTGATTTCGCCACATGTGAGCTCACCAGGAAAGCAGAAACAACCAGCGTGGTGTATGAATAACATTGTCAACTCTTAAGTTTGACAAGTACTCGCGACACGTACTACTATATTTCTTTTGTTCCGTTACCCACATTGAAGTCCAACCAGTAGCATCTTTTCCGGTCTCGCGTGTCGAGGACGTTTAAGGAAAAAGATCCGTGACATTCTCCCACACCCAATCCATTCTCGTCCTCGAGCATGGGGGAGATTCTTGAGTCATCTTTCCCAAGTTGCAAGAATCAAGTATGCAATTCCTTGCATGCTCTTTCGACGCTTATGACATTCTCACTTTACTTCTTTGTGGTAAAGAGTGCTTGACGATGGCTTCATGTCTACTTGTTCCCCTTTGGACCACCTTTGAAAACATACACCCTTGGATGCGACATCCCATCAACTTCTTTAAGTATTCGGCTAACGTCTTCTAGACTTGAGCAACTGACAAACTCGACAACTCAACATACTTCCAGCTTTAATACCATTGTCACGAATTCATAGTTTTCATACAAAGGCAAAACTCGTACGTCACTCAAGAACTCTTGATAGCTGCCGAGAACTAGAGTATAACCTTCATCTCCAATACTCACTTGTTTTGCCCTTCGATGGGTTCATCGGGGATGCAAAATAGCTCCCGCTCAGTGTGTTGTCTGAAGAATAACATTGTCAACTCTTAAGTGAGACAACTACCTGCAACACATACTATTATATTTTCGTTGTTCTGCCACCCACATTGAAGTCCAACTGATAGCATCTCACTTGGCCTCGCGTATCACGTATCTTCAAGAAAAAAGATATGTGACAGCACGTAGTGTCAATAATATAACTCTGTTTATGAAAAAAATCAAACTATATTCAAAAAGCGACACTTAAAACTAACTTGCGTGTCTTTTGTAAATTGGCAGTTTGATTTCTCACTTCTATATAGATTCTTCAAATCCATCCAAAAGAAATATCCTAAGAAAAGTATTTCTTTGAAATGCCCTTCAAGAAATTTTAATATGCTAGAGATGAATATTGGAGAATTAAACATATGAAATGTTGCATATGTTTTCATGTCCATTAATTCAATTTTGCTTCCAATATCCCTTACTCACCATTTTTAATTTGAACTAATTATAAAATGACACTGTGTCAATTATGTGTCCCTTACATTATAAGGTTACGATTTGAGCCGCCCTCATCGATCGATCACTGGTTCTTTCAAGATATTAGTGTACTTGATTTCGCCATTTACAATTTAATGACGCACGTAGTTTATGAATTGTTCAAGAGATGAAGAATTAGTTGTATACACGTTTCTAATTCTATGATGCAATGTTTCTTCGTCTAGCATTAAATTGTACTAACTTCTTATCTGCATCCAACGAAAAAGATCACTAATAATATGTAGAGAGAAGGCGTCCTGAAGAATCGATAAATTAATTCAAATAGCTACAAGTATGAAAAATATATTACTCGAAAAGAGTATGAATAATCAATATTTTCCTTGCGTCATGTCCATATGGAGTATGAACTACATATCGTCCAAAGTCGTGTCTTTACGCTTTAGTCCATTTGACTCTATAAATTAAGTTTAAACTTGTAAGGAACTTTTTAACTTCATTTCCACTAGTTAAAAGGACTCACGTACAACAAAAATAACAACATCGACATGGGAGAAATAGTTCTAACTGACCACAAATGGCTAGTTTAAAACCAATACTATAATCTTTTTCCAAAGTAACTGCTCAGCGGACTAAAAGTGTGTTCAAAGGTCAAACTCTAGTTGTGTTTTCTAATAAGGGTGTGCATGCACATATTCACACTTTATGCCCAATTGCCCATCTAATCAAATTCATGCACAAAGTTTCTCTTAATCTGCCTAAACCACATTATGTTATGTAAACAGTCAAGATAGACTAATTGATTGAATAAATACGTTTTAATTAAATGCTTGGTACTTTATCTTGTTTGTGAGATTGATAGCTAGGTTCAACTACAATACTTAAACTAGCATTTATTGTTGCAGAAAATTCTACATTATCAATTTGTTTATTGGAAATTAAGGTAAATAGAGATTGTTGTGGGTAGCTGAGATTGCATCTACTTCATTTCAGTCTTTCTCCAACTTACAACTGTGTATATAATCGGATATGAAAATTCGACTTATTGATCTTAATTCTTATCATCACATATTAGTCATGGGACATTTTGCCTCTATAACTTGGGCTTAATTACTAAAGTGTGGATGTAAGATTAATTGATGGCTTGATTGAGAGAAGATGGACAGTGCCAGACAGGACGCATGTATACTAAAATGAAGATAGAGAAAATCACGCTGTAAATGATGCGTATAATAACATCCCTCTGGAGAATGATAAATTTCTCGATAAACACCTACGTGTGCAAATTAGGACTCCATGAAAATGTGTTGCAGTTTTTATTGAAATGGGTACGCATTGTTTCATTTATTGATGAAGTCTGCGTGTGTTGAATGAGAACCGGTCGTGCTGACTTTGTGTAACCAAAACAGACTTCTATGATTAGATCGACATCCAAAACGGCAGTTGACAACCAAACGTATAAATATTGACAAACAAACATTATATGATATACACACATGCATCTGCGTATGCACACATATGAGGTGCGATGCAGATGATCCAAAACATACAAATATGTATTACAAATAATCATGATGTTATATTGAATTCTAAACATAGTATTCGTATTGTCATAATACTAAAATTTATTTTAATCAACCACTACCGATATCTTTGAATATTGATCCGACTCAACTTTCCAGCCATATGTACATACGTGTATACTATAAATTGGCAAAGGGGATGTTATTTATGCCATACCACAACTCCATAAGTCATAAACATAAATAATCTCTCTCTAGCGATGGAGACTTCAGAAGCAAATAACAGCCATGCTCCAAAGTTCAAGATTCCAAAGCCTATTAACACCAAACCTAGTCCTGCCCTTACAGCTGCAATTAGTTCAGCAAGGATTGAAATCGCCAAGATGGGGAGTCCGCCGGAAGATGGTCAGCCTCTCAGTCCTATGGGAAGATTATTCCATAAGCCAGAAAGCAACATGTATATTGTTTCCATAGTAGGAACCAAGACTTGGATTGACCCCGACCATTTCAAACTCAATATCATACCTTTTTATATTTATCCTCGATTCAACTGCGTCCAGGTAATATTATTCACACTCACTGCATAATCTACTGTGCATGTTGCGCAACCTAGACCTAGTACATTAAACATATTCATTTTGCATCATCCAGGTGCCTGATGAGAGTAGTGACGATGGGGCATCATCAGCAAAGTTGAAATGGGCAAAAGCTGATGTTGACCTAGAACAACACGTTTTTACTTTGTACATAGACTCGAAAGATATCAAGGCCGCCGGTGATGCAGACAAGTATATCGAAGAATACCTCTATGAGCTCACGAAAACTTCTATAGACATGTCAAAACCATTATGGGATGTTCACATTCTCAACCTCAGTGAACCAACATCACAAGGGGCTATGGGAGTTGTATTAGTCAGGTTTCATCACTCTATTGGTGACGGCATGTCTCTAATGTCATTTTTCCTCAGCTTGGCTCGTAAAGCTTCTGATCCAAACTCAAGACCTTCATTGCCTGTCTTGTTTAAAAAGCCCTTAAAACATCGTTCCACCATAGGGTTTGTTTGGTGGTTTATGTGTTTCATTTGGAACACTTTAAAGGATATCATCGACATATTGGCTACAGCATTCTTCTTGGTTGATACTCCGAATCCGCTCAAGGGTCCTGACGATGCTGGTAAAAATCCAAGGAGGATCGTCATGAGATCTGTCAATATGAAAGATGTTAAGTTGGTGAAGAATATAACTAAAACTGTGAGTTTTAAATCAATTTAATCATCATCTAATTAATACTTTGTCTTTTTAAATATTTCTTATAATAAAATTTGACATGTGTTCTTTTCTTTTTGGATAGACGATTAATGACGTTGTGATGGGAGCAACGGAAGCGGGTTTAACTCGTTATCTAAACCGAAGATACGGTGAGTCTTCACCGTTTTTGCTAATAAGTTCCATCTTCGTGTTATAGTTTAAAATCATTTTAGGGCAAAATAAATAAATATCATGCATGCGTAATCATTTTAATAATATTTTCTTTTTTCTATATCTGAGATCTTCAAAGACAACTTAAAATCAGAAACTAAAATACCATGTCCACTTAGGTTTGAATCTATCCTAGAAAATAAGGACTGTTTGTTTTCTCTATAACCATGGAAGTGCTGCCACATATATGGCCACCTAATCTGATTATTCTGGTGATGTATTCATCGATTCATTATCTAATCAAACTTCATAAATGATTTGTCACTTGTCAAATTTATGAAATGCATGCAGATAACCAATCTCCATAAGCATAATTACTAGACTGGTGCTGCTAAATTATGTTTGAATATTCAGGTGAAGTAACTAATGGTGATAGAAAAACAGCGAAAAATGGAAATAACAATCTTGCAAAAAATGTACGTGTAAGAGGAGCTATCCTATTCAACGTTAGGGTCCTCCCCGGTTTCCAAGTGAGTAAACACAATTCATTTTCCTTTTATATTAGGTAAAGTTTTTAAATTTACATGATTATAATAGTTAATAACTCATTTTCAAAAATGTGTGTTCTATTCCAACGAAACAACTTGAAGCCAATTGAGAGTATGATGGAAAAAGGGTCTTCAGCCAAATGGGGAAATCGAGTTGGCCACGTTCTTTACCCTTTGAGTGTTAAGCTACACGAAGATAATCCTCTGGAGTATGTCTACAAAGCTAATGCAGCCATGAATCGTAAAAAAACATCACTAGGATCATATTTTTCATACTACTTTGGGAACTTTATCATCAATACTTTTGGCATCAAGGTAATGTATATGCCAAACTATTTGTTACAGAGATTTGTGAGATATGATGAACTTTTGGCATAAATGTAATGAGTAGTGAAATTACAGCTTGCTAGTCTTCCAACAAACACATCCTTCTGGTTCTCAAATATGCCGGGGCCTCAAGAAGAGATATCAATGTTTGGATATCCCGTTGCTTATGTAGGATGCAGTTGTTACGGCCAGCCTATTGTGAGCTCTACTTCTTATCTAGCTAGTACATAATTCATATGCATGATTGTCAACATAAGTGTGTGTACAAGTCTTCTAACATCCTATCTTATTTTTGTAATATTGATTGCTATAGGCTCTCTTCATTCATGCTATTACCTATGCGGACAAGCTCAATTTTGTTATCTCGGTAGACGAGGGCACGATTCCTGATCCACACCAGCTATGCGATGACCTGGAACATTCTTTTAATCATATAAAAGATGCAGCTATGGACAAGAGGTGTAGAGAGAAGCAAGAATAGAAGAGGGACACTTGTGCCCGGTGCCAATTCAATGTGATCTATATGCACGAGTAAAGTTTAGCTTAAGCAAAATTATTGTTAGTATCACATATCTTTCAACATAATAATTAAGTTTGGCGGCATGTATTATTGCACCTGATTAAATTAATATGATTCAGGATATTTAAAACGGCATTGTTTGTACAAAATCAATTTGGTGTTTTATTCATCATGTTGATAAAGAAGAAAATAATATTTTATTTGGATGTACAAAAATTATTTTCAATAACTCGTAGTTTAATTAACCTTCGAATTAATAATCCAAAGGAAGACGTATATTTTACTTTTACAAAAAAATATATTATTTTCCTCAGATTTGTATAATATTCAGGGTCGTTTGGTACGACTCCGATTTGTGGAATGATTGATTTCACAAACATGTTTGGTAAGTTAAGTTTTTTGAAAAATTTCAATCCTTGGAATGGATCATTTCCTAACTCAAATAAGAGTTTTGTGGAGCTTAGGTTTTTTGTTCAATTTGTGTTGTACTATAACTTTGGGTATACGTAGAGAGAAAAAACAAACTTTTGGCCGGGCTTGTATTTCATTATGTTTTTTTTCTTCTTCAATGTTTCTCCGTTATGAACAAGTGGGTAAATCGAATTTTATTTATTTCGAATATTTTTATTTATCTGGAGTGCTTCATTCCGAATGTATAGCAAACACTGAAGTATAAGAATGATTGATTTTGATAGTATACCAAACAAGCTGCTTAAAAATGATTGTTTCTAATTCCTGATTTTATTCTGATTCTGATTCCGGATAACATACACATAATCCATCAATGCTTTAGTTTTTTCGTCGCAAATCAAACTCATATTTCAATTTTCGTCAAATTTTGTTTTAATTCCTCATATTTGGAGCTTAAGACTCTATTTGATTTATGAAAATTTTGATAAACTGTCGGTGGATTTGAAACAAAAATAATAATCAACAAGCTATAGAGAATTTGGTAAAGATTGATCTCTTCCATGGCCCATTTCGTTCAAAGACAATGTCACTTATGACTAGCCCACAATAAATTCAACACGCTATAATGAACACAACTACTCCATGTCTCCATTCATTCATCCAAAAATTCGTTGCAGAAGATGCAGCTTTATGAATCGTGCTATGCTTTATAATACCAAATAAGGCATGCTATTAACTCGGCTCATTTCATTATTTATTCAATGTACAGTTACCTCCCATCATACAGTCCTGGTAGTACACACTGCCATAAAGGCCAAAATCACATTTCTCTCGGGCACTTTACTGCTTTACACTGCCATAAATCCAGCTCCAGAAGAACCCATATAAGTGAGAAAACTAGCTTTCATGTGTTCAACTACTTGTACCAAAAAGATAAAAGGTAATAGAGTGTTACTCTCTCCATCCTCTTTTGTTCTGTACATTTGGTAGTTATCACGAAATTTAAGAAATAATGATAGTGTGAGAGAGAAAATAATATA